>WNYA01000549.1:0-143234 GCA_019512145.1 Engystomops pustulosus | reverse complement strand
TCTTCACTGTTCTTCACATCTGCTAACTTGTCGGGAGATAATATACGCGCGGAACAGTGAAGAATAGATTGCATACATCTGCTAACTTATCAGAAGACATTCTTTTTCAATTAATTAACACATTTTATTCCCGAACCATGGTCCCTTTGAAAAATGCTCGAGTCTCCCATTGACTTCAATGGGGCTCGTTATTCGAGGCGAGCACTCGAGCATCTGGAAAAGTTCGTCTCGAATAACGAGCACTCGAGCATTTTAGTGCTCGCTCATCTCTAGTGATGACATATCTTTACAAATCTGGATTATCAAATATTATTTATGTCTTTCCCCTGTGTTCAGACTTCAGATACTTCTCTAATCACATCCAGATCTGCATTTAAAATATCTGGTTTCTGCAATGCCAAAAAGCAGCAATCAGGTCACAAGACTGCAAGGTTACGCACATTTTTGGAATTGTAATGGGCAGAAAGGTACAGAATTGGAAGGTGTGCTTGTTATATCCAGAGCTAGGTGAAGGTATATCACAAGGGGGCTTATTCATACTAGCATATGTAACTGTTGTGTTTACAGTGAACTGGATAAGGACCCCATTGTAGCCAATGGGGCCATTTTCACTGCTCCATTTTTACACCTGGGCCACTATCCATGATCAACATGCACTCTTCATGTGGGTCTGATTCTGTTATCTATTGTAATGAACTGTCTGCCCTGTACAGCAAACAATAAAAAAAAAATAAGCAGTAGGCTATATAAGTAATGTCTGAAAAGGCCTTAAAGGGGTATTTCCATCTGGGCATTCACATTTAATTTCATTCATTTGCCATATGTAAAAGTTTCTTCAATTGGATGTTATTAAAAAAAAATGTTCTTGTGTGAACATAATGTTTTCATAAATGTTGCCCCTTAGAAACAAGATAGCTTCCTTGGATATGACCACCTCACATTTTGGCAGCGGTGGCCAGACATGAGCAGTTGAGTCCTGTTTGACCACCTGGCTTCAGCTTTCATTACCACAAGACGGCTGTTAGACATGCAGTAATTTTCGGACATACATTTTGTACAATCCCCCCAGCAGAGGTGGTCATATCCAAGGACGCATAGTTGTTTCTAAGGAGCCATATGACTACATTTATGATAAATTATCTTCAGAAATGTAAAATATTTTTTTTAGTAACATCTAATTTAAAAAAATGTGTGTGTGTAATAATTTATTTATTTATTAGTGGCAGATTAATGAAACGGAATGGGAATGCCCAGACGAGAATATCCCTTTAAAGAGGACTTTCACCACCTCACACATGTACAGATTATCATACCATCCTGTATGGGCGGCTACACAGATTCAGGGGCACTTTGAATTTTCCTTCTAACCCCCAGGGTTGCGGAGACATCATTCCCAGTGTCTGACCATTTTAATCAGTGTTTGGTCAGAGAGGAGGAGCTGGGGCTGGAGCTGGAGGTGTGTATTATGCTAATCTTCTCTCATACTGTCGATCAGTGGCCGGCAATGTCAGAGAAGCTGTTATGAATATTGAGCTGTGAGTTTTTCTAATAGCTGTGTTCACACACATTCTGCTCATATTCTCTTGACATTGTGTTAACATAATCACAATGTTTTGTCAGTTTTGCTTGCGGTTGCATTTACGCGGCGTTTGCGTCATGCTTCCCTTGCGTTTGCACGCCCCCAGCCCCGGCTCCTCCCCTCTGACCAAACACAGATTATAATGGTCACATCTCGGGACTAATAACTCTGCAACCGTGGGGGCTAGAAGGAAAATTCAAAGTGTCTGTGAATCTATGTAGCAGCCCCTACAGAATGGCATGCTAATCTCCATATAAGTGAGGGGTGAAAGGTCTTCTTTAAATGTGTTATATGCCCCATATTAGTCTTATTTGTACCTGTCACTATAAACCATACTCCATGTATTCTACTTATTGTCTGGTTTATTTTGTATATGTTGCTTTATTTACATTTAACTATGTATTTTGCTTCAGCATCCTCTACCTATACCTGTGTATCACCTGATACATTTGTTAGCTACAGCTTGGGCAAGACAGATTTAGGAAAGTCTTTCAAGCAAATACCCCTTTGGGAGAAACAGGATACTTAAAGGGCAGATGATCTTCTTTTTTTTTTTTTTTTTTTTTTTTTTTTTTTCTTAGAATGGAATGATGTACCCTAGTATTAAGATATTAACATGGAATATAAGGGGATCAAGTGACCGACTAAAGAGGTGTGCAATATTTGATCTGATACAAAGACACTTACCAGCAATTGTATGCCTTACAGAGACCCATGTGACCCCAGAATTGCGGAATAGGGTTAGGAAAAAATGGGTAGGGAAAGAATTCCATTCGTATGGGAATATTTACTCAAGAGGGGTTTCAATATTTTTTCACTCTAAAATCGATTTTTAAGTTCTGGGTAAAATGTTTTATATGTTTTTTTGAATGGCTCCCTGCATGGTCAAAAAATTTTGTTGGCTTGCGTTTACATTCCCCCCCCCCCCTTCTCGTTAGAGGTGTTTGGAGAACTTCTTAAGTTCAGGGAGGGGAAAGAGAACCTCCCTCTGATAGTTGTGGGGGATTTAAATGCAGTGTTTGATCCTGGCTTGGACCGCATTAAGTTAGGAAGTAAGGAGAACAACCCTTCAAGAACATTTGCTTCTAAACTGGCTCTCTTCTGTGAGGAATTTGGTTTGCTGGATGTGTGGCGGTCCAAATACGGAGCAAGGAGGGTGTTCTCTTGCCACAATAAAACCCACAACACTTTATCTAGGATAGACCATTGCTTGGTGAGTCTCTCCCTTATTTCTAAGGTTAGTCGAATGAGGTATGAACCAATTATTATCTCAGACCATGGCCCAGTAGTGGTAACTTTGGGGGAAGTGGAAAATAAGATCATTAATTTTAAACTGAACCCACATTGGCTATCTATATTAGAGGCACCAGATGTGAGAAATATGGTAACGGAATTTTGGACTGAGAATGTGAGAATGTCAAGTCCATTAGAAGTTTGGGACGCACTTAAGGCCTACTTGAGGGGAATATTCAAAAAGGAGATAGGGGAAGCCTGATATAGATTCAGCTACCAGGAGCGGAAACTTAAGAAACAGTATAAAGAAGCAGAGAGTAAGATGGGGGAACGAGCAGCCAACAATAAGGAGATATTTGAGAAAGCAAAAAATGAATATGAGGCATTTCTTACTATCAAAGCACAACATAAGATGTTTTTTCAGGGTCAAAGATCTTTTTCAGAAGGGGGGAGAGCAGGTAAGATTCTGGCTCAGAGGGTTCGAGCTCCCAGGGAAAACTGATATATCTCAGCAATTAGAAATGAAGGAGGGGATATCGAAAAAGATCCACTCAGAATTAGGGAACATTTTAAATGTTTCTATGAGAAACTATATAGGTCCACTTCAGACGGTCCAGGAGGGGGGGCAGAAGAGTTTCTGGGAAAGATTAATCTCCCCAAACTAAATGAGGGCCAGAAACAAATGTTGGACGAACCTGTGACCTTAGAAGAATTAAAAACAGTGGCAGGCTGTACTAAAGACTCTTCTCCGGGGACAGACGGATTTCCGTTTGCCTTGTATAGAAAGTATGAGGAAGTACTCCTGCCCTTGTTGCTGGATGTACTTAATGAAGCAAAAAAAGAGGGGGAAAATGCCGGACTCTATGATGCAAGCAGATATTGTCCTAATCCACGGAGCAAGGAGGGTGTTCTCTTGCCACAATAAAACCCACAACACTCTATCTAGGATAGACCATTGCTTGGTGAGTCTCTCCCTTATTTCTAAGGTTAGCCGAATGAGGTATGAACCAATTATTATCTCAGATCATGGCCCAGTAGTGGTAACCTTGGGGGAAGTGGAAAATAAGATCATGAATTTTAAATTGAACCCACATTGGCTATCTATATTAGAGGCACCAGATGTGAGAAATACGGTAACAGAATTTTGGTCGGAGAATGTGAGAACGTCAGGTCCATTAGAAGTTTGGGACGCACTTAAGGCCTACTTGAGGGGAATATTCAAAAAGGAGATAGGGGAAGCGAGATATAGATTCAGCTACCAGGAGCGGAAACTTAAGAAACAGTATAAAGAAGCAGAGAGTAAGATGGGGGAACGAGCAGCCAACAATAAGGAGATATTTGAGAAAGCAGAAAATGAATATGAGGCATTTCTTACTATCAAAGCACAACATAAGATGTTTTTTCAGGGTCAAGGATATTTTTCAGAAGGGGGGAGAGCAGGTAAGATTCTGGCTCAGAGGGTTCGAGCTCCCTGGGAAAATGGATATATCTCAGCAATCAGAAATGAAGGAGGGGATATCGAAAAAGATCCACTCAGAATTAGGGAACATTTTAAATGTTTCTATGAGAAACTATATAGATCCACTTCAGACGGTCCAGGAGGGGGGGGGCAGAAGAGTTTCTGGGAAAGATTAATCTCCCCAAACTAAATGAGGGCCAGAAACAAATGTTGGACGAACCTGTGACATTAGAAGAATTAAGAAGGACAGTGGCAGGCTGTACTAAAGACTCTTCTCCATGGACAGACTGATTTCCGTTTGCTTTGTATAGGAAGTATGAGGAAGTACTCCTGCCCTTGTTGCTGGATGTACTTAATGAAGCAAAAAAAGAGGGGAAAATGCCGGACTCTATGATGCAAGCAGATATTGTCCTAATCCCAAAAAAAGAGAAAGATAATTTAGAAATGGGGTCATTTAGGCCTATTTCACTTCTGAACACGGATGCGAAGATTATAGCGAAACTCCTTGCGAACAGGCTCCAAAAAGTTATTTCCTCTATCATTCACGCAGACCAAAATGGGTTCATCCCGGGACGGAAACTGAATGATTGTATACATAGACTTTACTCAGCGATAGAAATGGGAAGGGGGGGTGCTCCGCTCCATCCTGCCCTTAGACGCAGTAAAGGCGTTTGACAGGGTGGAGTGGAGCTTCCTCTGGGAAGTTGTGAAGCAATTTGGGTTGGGGTCGGTTTTTATAGGATGGGTCCAGCTGTTATATAGCGCTCCGGTTGCAAGGGTGGTAATAAATGGGGCTCGATCCGAAGAGTTTACACTGACTAGAGGAACTAGACAGGGCTTCACTGTTTAGGGCGATTGAGGCGTTGCTCAACGACCTCATATGGGGGCGGAAAAAAGTTCGCATGAAGTTAAGCTACCTATATCGGCCTTCCGGAAGAAGGAGGCTTGGGGATTCCCTTTTTTAAGGGATACTTTATAGCTGCACAGTTTAGTAGGTTAGCAAATTGGGAAAGCAACCCGGTAATTATGAGGCTGCTACAATTAACCAAGGATCCGACAAAATCACTTATAGAAGTATTAGAGAGCGGTATTTTTGATACCGAAAGGTTTAAGAGTTGGGAGTTGTCTAAAGTGTTACTGAAATGTTGGAAAGAGATAAAGAAAATGCTGAATATCCACGGGTTTTTGGATAAAACCCCGTTATGGGAGAACTATCACACGCAAGAGTTTTTGAGTATTCCGGACTCCGGGTTCTGGAAAAGATTGGGGGTTAACTTTGTATCACAGTTTTTGATAGATGGGAAGGTTAGGCCTTTTTCATATTTTGAAGAGGTATGTCACCTGAAGAAGGGCGATTTTTTGAGATATGGGCAAGTTGCACACGCACTCACAGTATTTAAAAAAATGAAGGGGATAGGTTTAAGGATTGAATCACATGTCAACAAAAGTTCCCCCCGAACCAGGGTGACCAGACTCCATGAGTCTAGCAAGGCTTCCACCTGGCCAGCGATTGGACCATACAACACTTGGGTTCTGCACCATGGACCCGACTCGGCGCCAGACAGAACCCGGCCGGGGCAAAACAGTGACATCGCGGGTCTGGTTGCAGTCAAATGGCCCCTCCACGGACAGGGGACAGTTGGCAGCAATATGGCCTATTAATGGCATCGCCAGCACTGGATTACGGCTAGGACCTCTGTCGCGAGCCTCACTGGGTTTCGGTGTTGTAACACGCCCCCAGTGGACACCCTCCCAAACCCGACATGTTTCCCTTTTTCTGCAGTAGCAGTCTTACCAGATGGTTTTTAGTGAGTCTTGTCAATGGCACTGCTCTCGTGCGGGAGCAGTAAGTAGAGATCCTCCGTCGCCCGATATTCTATCTACTAGGGACACGAGTTCCTAAGCAGTTGTGGGGGAACGGCCTGTCCAACCATCGCGGGAGCCGAGAGGGCAGAGAATGGGTGATGAACCTTGTCAAGAACCACTCTCTCGACCATCTGTGGCTGGGGGTTGCAGTCTCTGGTTAGTAGCCACTTTCCGGACAAGATGGATTCAGGTCATGCATTTGGAGCGGGGGTTGCCGGGGGGGTAGTTTTTCTGAGTATGCCCACTGGTGGGGACCCGGCTGGAACGAACTTGAATGGTGACCCCAAGACGAGCCAGAATCTCGCCTTTAGCGGGGGGTACTCACGGGCCCCGTTTCACTCAGGTGTAGTAAGCCTTCTGCGACTCGCCTTGGGGTCAGGAACAGGGGCCCAGGACATCTGCCACTGCTCAGCTGGGTAACTCCTCTCGACTCAGTAATCGCTGAACACAGTGAGATACGCCTCCACATCGTCGGTCGCCGTTCATCTTTTGTAAGGCCTCTCACTGCAAGCGTGCGGAATGCTGGACAAACAGGGTACCTTGCCAAACCAGATGGGACCCTCAGCAGTCGTTGCTTGCGTGGCCGCCATAAACGCCAGAAAACTTTTCCCATCATCAGCTGGAACATGGCTCCGGGACTTCTTCCTGCTGTGGCGGGAACTCTCCCTCCTGCTGCGGAGCATGGCTTGCTGCAGATGCCGATTAGCCTGGGACTACGTCCTGCTCTGGCGGGACCTCTCTCCTGCTGCTGGAGCATGGCTTGACTGCAGCTGGCCTATTAGCCGGGACTCTTCCTGATGCTGGATAGCCTATTAGATCTGGACTCCTCTTGCAGGTTATTTACTTAAAAGTCCTCCATCTTGGCTTTATACTGCAATTTGCCTGCGCTTTCACCCAGGCCATGCAAGTTGCAGGATCTGTAGCGAGCCTGTCAGGTGGTGTTCTTTTGAACTGCCCGCAATCCGAAGCACCATATGTGGGAGAGTTTGGCCCCAGTAGACGTCGAGACCGTGGTAGCGGGGGTCTCGGTGCTGTGATGCAGTTCAAGACAGTGACACCAAGGTTAGTCCAAAAAGGTCTAGCCTGCGTTTATTGCAGCAGCAGCAAAACAAACAGCCTTACATTCAGGCATTTAACACAAACAAAATCCTACCCGTACAGGGTGCTAACTAACACGTATTCACTAACTCACCACTATACAAAATCAATTGGCTTGCTTTTTTTTTTTTCTGCTCCAGGAACAGAGGTCCAGGGCTGGTGTGTCTCCAGCCTCTTCAGAGAGAGGACAACACTTGAGCTCTGCTGAGCGGCTTTGTGGCCGATTGGGAAGTTCCCACCACCTGTGTCAAGGTGCGGACAACACAACCTCAGCACTACGGCCTTGCATTAATAGCCCCAAACCTAGGGGAAACATACCGCCCACATCCACAGTTAACACCTCAGTGTCTCAACAACATACATTCTGTTAGCATACTGTTACATGAGAACAGAATTGTCACCTGGCCTGGTACGCTTATTACAAATGGGGTGAGTTATCAAGTGTCTGCAAGTCAGATATGTATAGTTGCCGATGGCAGCCAATCACAGCTCCCTGTAAAATATTCATGAAGCAACTGGTAAAATGAAAAGCTGAGCTGTGATTGGTTGCAATGGGCAAACTAGAAATATTATGATTTTCAGGATCTTGCTAAATCTGCTCCAATGTGTTAACGACGCTTAGGAATTTGATGGCGCTTATATAAATGGATTATTTTATTAAGATTATATTACGAGGCATGTAAAACACAGTGCTATTAATGTGATTTTCTTTATAGTCCGGTCTTGGACATTTTTTTTTAAATCTTGGAACCATTTGAACTTATCAGTTTTCAGTTTAGAGGCACAGCAGAGTTTTTATTTTCACTATAAATAATGTAATTAATGTTTTCAGAAATCGTCTTATCGGGACGGCGCGAGACGGACGGATGTGAGCTGCAGGGCCCTGCACGTCACACACTTCCTTATGAAGATCCCTCCCCCCCAATCTGACAGGCGGGAATGCATAGCGCACTAAGCGTGGAGGTACGGAACCCCGCGGCGGCCCGGCATAGACCCCTGGTGCACGGGTCTGTCCCCCAGTGTTAGCGGTGGGACGGAGGCCGGAGACCAGGTCCGGAGCTGTGGAGGGTGACGCGGTGGACGTGGGGCCGCACGGCAGGGGAGGTGGAACGAGCCCAATTTGTCCGGGCATTTCCGCGTGCCGAGCTGGCACTGTTTTGGTTTGAGGAGGCCCCCGGTTGTGAGAGGGACGGGGAGGACCTGTCTACTGCCGACACTTAAGCACGCGCTTGTAGACCACGTGCCGAGCCGGCACCACGTTTCCTGTTCGAGGAACCCCCCGGTCCGTGAGAAGGGACTGGGAGTGCTACTGCCAACACTGCCCCGATAAGTCAACAGGACACCCGCGTGTTCTTTTGACTGGCGGTTCTGCTCACAGTGGGAAACGGTGAGCAGACGGCATGGCTTGAGAGCTGCGGTCCTGAAGATTAACAGTGGGCAGTAGAGGAATGCAAAGATTATGGTAATGTTGGAACATAGGATTCCACATCCTTATAACACTCTCTAACCACTACCTACTGATAGTTGAGTAACCCAGCGGTGGGAGCGAATCTTTTGATGTCAAGGTGAGGTGCTGAGACTTTTTAATGCAGCTGTTTGTCCTGCTATTGATCTGTCGGACACGAGAATCTGACGTACTATATTGATTTTTCTCTTGTCCAGTTTCCCCTATCTGGGATTCAAAAAATTGAGTCACAAGGACTGTGCTTACAGACTGCTTGATGTAGTTACTTAAGAACTTAGCCCACCGGACAACTTGTACAATTAAAACGTGATACGCCTAGGAGTATAGGGGATACTGTAGTGATTAAGAATATAGCGGTCACTGGGCTATTGTGGTCATTTTTTTCTTTTCAGGAAAACTGTTTGTGCGAAATGCCTGCATAATTAAGATTGTGATCCACGTTTTTTTTTTTGTTTTTGTAACAGCTAGTAAATGTATGTAGGTTCATAAGAACTTAGCCCATATGACAATTTGTACAATTGAAACTGTGATGCGGCCTATTGATTCATAGGGGGAGAATAGAGGCAGCACTGGGCTATACGGCTATTGTGGTTATCTTTCTTTTTCAGGAAAATTGTTTGGTTGAAATGCCTGCATCTGCATAATTAAGATTGCTGATCCATTTTTTTGTAACACAGCTGTAAATTTAGGGGAATTGAAGTTATAACCGGTATCTGAACCTGGTTCTAGAACAGAAATAACTTATAAACGAATTGCCCTGGTTGTAAACAGGGAGATGGGACGAGCAGCGTTAAGTAGATCTCGAGGCCCATTACCACCCTGTGGCCGCGAGAATCTGGGTGTCAGCGCCAAAAGCCTCTAAAATGCGGCTTAGGAAATCTACAGGCTAGTAGATAAAGGCCTAGATAAAATAGGGACAATCCACGCCTACACGTCCACGGCAGATTTGATGGGAGGAGTGAGAACAGATATTCAACTGATTAAGGAAGATGAACAAACTAGGGAACCAAAAGCAAGGAGATGGAGAGTTATCTTGACAGACAGGTGGGTTAGGTGTGGAGTGAAAAAAATTAAGCAAGACAATTTGAGCCTAACAACTGACAACACCTATGAAGTATAAGTTGAAATGACTTAGAAAACAGGTCAAGAAGGCAACAAATTAGAATGTAGGATACCAGAAAAGGGGGGGAGGAGAGAGGAGTGGGAAGCGAAATACAGAAATGGTTGATAGGAACCTTTGGGGCAGAAGGATTTTCAGATCTTTGGGTTAGAAGGGCCATCGTGTACCCTTTAGAAACCAGACAAGAGCCAAGGACCCAGAGCTGTCTCATTAGGAATAGTAAATCACAAGACAGGGACGTTTTGCGTTTGAGTAGACAAAGCGACTTCAGTCTTGTTAAAAAAAATGGTCAAAGATTTTTTGTGTCCCAGATTTTTCTAGGGAAACGCCAAAAGTCTAGAGCTAGCTCCTGAGGAGTGAAAAAACGGTTAATGGAAAGCGAAAAATACAATACTCATTGCTCTTCACCCTCTAAAGCTACGGGGTAATCTTCCAAGATAGAACCTTGTTTTTGAGGAAACCAGAGGAAGCATCGAGGGCTGGAGAGGACAGGGGGTTTGAGTTCTGAAGGTTTTTTCTTTTCTTTTTTTTTTCTTGTGATATGTCAGAGAACATTTTCGGCCTGGGAGGGTGAGGAGGATGGAGGAAGGATGGCGTTTAGGGGGGGGGTAGGATGGTTTGAGGATCGATGGAGGAGAAACTGAGGTCATGGGGAGGGGGGAAGGGAAAGCGGGAGGGAAGCACCGAGTGGAGAAAGAAGTTGTTTTTTTTGTTTTTTTTTGTTGGGGGTTTTTTTTTTTTTCTTAGAATGGAATGATGTACCCTAGTATTAAAATATTAACATTGGAATATAAGGGGAAAGCGACACGGCTAAAGCAGGTGGGCAAACATTTGATCTGATACAAAGAACACTTAAAAGCAATTGTCGCCTTTACAGAGACCCAGTTGACCACTGACTTGCGGAAATGGGCTAGGAACAAATGGGTAGGGGAAAAGGAATTCCATTCGTATGGGAATAGTTATCAAGAGGGGTTTAAATATTCCTTTCACTCTAAAATCGATTTCAAAGTTTGGGTAAGTAAACGATAGATAAAGGAGGGAAGATATGGTTTTTTTGAAGGCACCCTGCATGGTCAAAATTTTGTTGGCTGGCGTTTACATCCCCCCCCCCCCCCTTCTCATTAGAGGTGTTGGAGAATCTTAGTTCAGGGAGCGAAAAGAGAACTCACTCTGATAGTTGTGGGGGATTTAAATGCAGTGTTTGATCCTGCTTGGGAATGAATTAATTTAGGAAGTAAGGAGAACACCCTTCAAGAAACAGTTGCTTCTAAGCTGGCTCTATTGGGGAGGATCTTGGTTTGATGGATGTGTGGCGGGTCCAAATTACGGAGCAAGGAGGGTGTTCTTTGCCACATAAAACCCACACCCTCTATATAGGATAGACTTGCTTGGTGAGTCTCTCCCTATTTTTCTAGGTTAGCCGAATGAGGTATGAACCAATTATTATCTCAGATCATGGCCCAGTAGTGGTAACCTTGGGACGTGGAAGAAAATAAGGTCATGAATTTTAAATTGAACCCACATTGGCTATCGATATTAGAGGCACCAGATGTGAGAAATAGGTAACGGAATTTGGTCGGAGAATGTGACGCAACGTCGGGCCATTAGAAGTTTTGGACCACTTAAGGCCTACTTGAAGGGGAATATTCAAAAAGGGATAGGGGAGCGAGATATAGATCAGCTACCGGAGCGGAAAGGAAACTTAAAGAACAGTATAAAGAAAGCAGAGAGTAAGATGGGGGAGGGAAGGGAACGAGCAGACAACAATAAGGAGATATTTGAGAAAGCAGGAAAATGAATATGAGGCATTTCTACTATCAAAGCACAACATAAGATGTTTTTTCAGGGTCAAGGATATTGTTCAGAAGGGGGGAGGGGAGAGCAGGTAAGATTATGGCTCAGAGGTTCGAGCTCCCTGGGAAAATGGATATATATCTCAGCAATCACGAAATGACAGGGAGGGGAGATCGAAAAGATCCACTCAGAATTAGGAGACATTTTAATGTTTCTATGAGAGAAACGCATAGATGCCACTTCAGACGGGTCCAGGAGGGGGGGGCAGAAGAGTTTCAGGGAAAGATAATCTCCCCCCAAACTAATGAGGGCCAGAACAACATGTTGACGAACCTGTGACTTATAAGAATTACGAGGACAGTGGCAGGGCTGTACTAAAGAATCTTACTCCGGGAAGCGGAATTTCCGTTTGCTTGGTAATAGGAAGTATGAGGAATAACTCCCGCACTTGTTGCTGGGTATGTACTTAATATGAAGCAAAAAAAAAAGAGGGGAAAATGCGGACTCTATGATCAAGGGCAGATATTGTCCCTATCCCAAAAAAAGAGAAAGATAATTTAGAAATGGGGTCCTTTAGGCTATTTTCACTTCTGAAAAACGGATGCAAGATTATAGCGAACTCCGGTTGCGAACAGGCCTCCAAAGTTATTTCCTCTATCATTCACGCAGACCAAAATGGGGTTCATCCCGGGACGAAACTGAATTGATTGTATACATAGACTTTACTCAGCGGATAGAAATGGAAGGGGGTGCTCCGCTCCCATCCTGCCCTCAGACGCAGTAAAGCGTTTGACAGGGTGGAGTGGAGCTTCCCTCTGGGAACGTTGTGAAGCAATTTGGGTTGGGGTCGTTTTTTATAGGATGGGTCCGCTGTTATATAGCGCTCCGGTTGCAAGGTGGTATAAATGGTGCTCGATCGAAGCGTTTACCCTGACTATAGGAACTAGACCAGGGCTTTCCCCCTCTCCCTATATATACGCTATTGTATATCGCACCACTAGCGATTTTATAAGGTGAAGATCATGTGAACTAGCGCGCGACAGGGGTGGGGTGGGGTAAGGGGGTAAGAAGGATAATTGTTTTTATAGACGATATTTGATCTCTAATTTGCAAACTCGTAACTGCAGTCCCAAGGGTGATGGCGGTTCATTAGAGAAATTTGGGAGTGGTCTCAGGGCTTCAGATAAACTGGGCAAAATCGCCAATTGTTCCTTTTAATCCCGGGGTTTACAGAGGGGCTACTAGAACATAAGGGGGTAACAATGTTGGACAGTTTTAGAATATCTAGCATACAAATAGCAAAAGAATGGCTAGGTTTTGTGGAACTTAAATCTGCCCCCTTTGTGAAAGCGATGAAGAGAAAAGATACACTGCTGGAGTTTAGGTTCTGTTATCAAGGGCAGATAGGGATCAGGTCCTTATAAAATGACACTCCTCCCGCCCAAATTCATTTGTGCTCTCAGCCCATCAGTATGGATAGGAGACCGTCACTGTTTAGGGGGCGTATTGAGGCGTTGCCTCAACCGACCTCATATGGGGACGACGAAAAAATTCGTCCATGAGTTAGTTAAGCTACCTATATCGGTGCCTTCCGGAAAGCAAGAAGGAGTTTGGGATTCCCTTTTTTAAGGGATACTTTATAGCTGTCACAGTTTGAGTAGCGTTCAGCAAAATGGGAAACCGTCCCCCCCCCACCCCCCACCCGTATTACGAGAGCTGTACAATAACACAGATCCGACCAAAATCACTTATTAAAGTATTTAGAAGCGGTATTTTTGAACCGAAGTGTTTAAGGTTGGTTGAGTTTTAAAAGTGTTACTGAATGTTGGAAAGAGATAAGAGAAAATGCTTGAAACTCCACGGTTTTTTGGATAAAACCCCGTTAATGGGGAACTATCACACGCACAGAGGTTTTGAGTATTCCGGATCCGGGTTCTGGAAAAGCATTGGGGGTTAACTTTGTACACAGTTTTTGATAGATTGGGAATAAGGTAGGCCTTTTTCATATTTTGAAGAGGTATTCACACTGAATGAAGGGCGATTTTGTGAGATGGGCTCAGTGCAACGCATTTCAAAGTATTAAAAAAAAAAGAGGGAGTAAGGTTTAAGGGAGTAGATCACAGGTAAGTGTAGAGTGAGGGGTAACGAATAACAGCTGCGGTAACATGTAGAACGATAGTTTCGAAAAAAAGATATAACAACATAGTGAAAGGTGGTTAGAACGAACGATAAGAACCATTCACGCACAAGGTTGGAAAAGAGGTTGGGTTGTCGCTCATCTGTGAATTGGGAGTGTGTATAGGGAATGAGACACTTCTCAATAGGACTGGAACCATAGATCAACAATACAGCATTATCCATAAGATTTACTATTCACGCAACGATTTATGGGAGAATGGAAACTAAAGGATATAAGTGTTTTGAGATGCGGGAATTGGGGGAAGAAAATTCCTTTCATGTTAGATGGGCCTGCCCCGAAAATCCCAAGGTTCTGGAATTGTGATATTTCTACCTATCTATCAACAATTCAACAATACTGGGGACGGCTCTGTCACTTACACTGAAAAGTGCTATTCTGGGTGATTTGGAAGGGACAGGAGTTGACCAAGCAAAGCAACAATTGGTCCAGAGGGTGTTACATTTGGGTCGAGTTTGTATCGCTAGGAAATGGGGATCTGCAGAGGCTCCAACAAGAGAGCATTGGACGAGTCTAGGAGACAAAATTAAACAGTATGAGCAGGTCTGGTTTGGCAGGCAGGGCAAGAGGGGAAGGGAGAGGTGGAGCAACATATGGGAGATATGGAGATAAATTTAAATCTTGTAAAATGGAAGTCTCCCGTGGGTTTCTCCTGCTTCTCCCCCCCCCCCCTTGCATGATTAGGGAGCTGTTTTTTTTTTTTTTTTCCTTCTCCATCGGTGCGTGAGGGTGGGTGGGTGTCTGGAGGGTGGGAATAATTCTTTATATGTACACAAAACCAGGTACAATTTAAGGTCAAATGTTTGGAATCTTAATACCAAACATGTTGTATACCTGGGTTTGTTCTAATGTAAAGGGAATGCATCGCTGTGGTGTAATTGTGTTTGTAGTGAAGACAATGAATAAAGAAGTTTAAAATAACTTGAAATAGGAAATAAAAAGGGAAAAGAGAATTATGTATAACATAAATCACTGCCTTTAACTTTGTAACAGACCAACACAGAATGCATTGTAATGTAATGTGTATTTTTATTTATAAAATGTTGAATAAAATGGCTTAATAAAAAAAAAAAAAAAAAAAATGTTTCAGAATCAACTCAATATAAAGTGCATAAGTATTTGATGACAAAATAATAACATAATATACATACAGGCGGTTCCCGACTTAAGAACATCCGACTTACAGACAACCCCTAGTAACAAACAGACTTCTGGATGTTAGTAATTTACTGTACTTTAGCCCTAGGCTACAATAAACAGCTATAACAGTTACTAAAGGTGTCTGCAATTAAGCTTTTTTGTTAATCCTGGTTCGGATGACAACCCAACATTTTTAATATCCAATTGGCAAAGAGACAAAAAAAATTTGGCTGTGAATACAATTATAAAATATAAAGTTCTGACTTACAAATTCAACTTAAGAACAAACCTACAGAACCTATCTTGTAGGTAGTTCGGAAACTGCCTGTATTTGGTTGTTCTCAAAATATATTATAAAGGAATGTATCAGCCTGTATGTGTTTTATGCACCACTTACACCATCTGTAAATAAAAAAAAGTATGAACATAACATTATCCATCCAGAGAGTTATTTGTCTCCGCTTCTGTCAGTTGGAATGGAAAGAAAAAAAACAAAGACAAGATTAAAAACCAAGGGGCACATTTAATAAGGGCAGTGCAGCAGTTTTCTGTTGGACTTTGCACATTCTTTTAGGTGCAAACTGCCTGCACGGGTATTTAAGAAATGCCTGCGCCACATTTGTGTCACATGTGACCGTTTTGTGGTGCGGCTGCACTATGCTTCATGTAACACAAAGTTCTGCACTGAATGGTTCGTTCCAGTGCTCAGTCGGACCAAGTGGTGAACTCTGTTGGGGCAGTGCAGGGGGTGCCAGATTCATGCAGAACGTGTACCAGAAATCATGAATCTGGCACCATCTGCGCACTACACATGTGTGGAAAACCTTACCATGTGCCACCATGTTTGGAAAACCTCCCTTAAAAAATATGCAAACAATAAGCCCTGCACCTGCTAACTTAATAGAGTTAAGATATTACAGATTTCTACTGCATACATTAATAGATTAATAGATACATTAGTAGAATACATTAATAGAATTAATTAATTGAAGTTTTCACATAACTTAGACATCTCTCCAACAACCTATTGCTTCCAATCAAAAATACATAGTGATATTCAGTTCAAATGTTTCTGAATTTCAGCAAGCAACGATGTGTTATCACATGCATGTACATGCAGATAGCTGGTATACATAGCAGCTACAAGAGAGTGTTTTCCCAATGATATTTTACTTTCGGTGGGCACATAGTGTAAACATGTATTAATTCCCAAGAAACACTAAGCTTAAAATAGCTGTTTGTCTGATTTCTGATTTTGGCAGCCTTTCTATATGAGGTTAAACTGTAATTTGGTTATATGCCAAAATAAAGATGTGCTCTACCTTCCCAGGGCATGAGGATTTCCCAGACTCAGATGCTGTGGGAACTTTAAGGAATCCAGATGCATCATGTACGGTATGCCTCTGTACATTCCACAGTCTTATTCTAAAGTGTATGTTTTTACATGAGAAAAGGTGATAATGTTGTTGATAGATTCATCTCCTTGTTAATAAAAAAACAAACAAAAAAAATAACATTCTTTCAAATCTTCTAGAAAAATTAAAAAATGCAATATAACATTATGTTGTTATACCAGACAGTTATAGGTTCCTTAAAATGTCTGTATATAAAATCTCTGTTGCTTTATTATACATGAAATGGTCCTCCTAAGTCTGGCCCAACTGGACTCTCCATATCACTACCAACCTCCACTGAATCTTGTGAATGAACAATTGCCCTGGATTCTCAGGGCCTGCATGGTGCCACTTCTAGCTAATCGGAAAAGTTATTTATTTGCAAATGACATGGCTTGTTATAGGGGCATGGTGGGCCATTTATATGGATACACATAAATAAAATGGGAATTGTTGGTGAAATCAACTTCCTGTTTGTGGCACATCAGGATATAGGATGGGGAAAACTTTTCAAGATGAGTGTTGACCATGGTGGCCATTTAGAAGTTGGCCATTTTGGATCCAACTTTATTTTTTCCAATGGGAAGAGGGTCATGTAACACTTAACAATCAAACTTATTGGAATTTCACAAGAAAAAAAATGGTGACTTTATTATTTCCTGAGTTATTTACAAGTTTCTCTTTGTTTATAGCCATTCATATGTTGCAGAGGTTAACACTTGACGAGCGGATAGAAATTGTGTTGATGTCTGGTGATACCTGGGTCTAGAGATGGGCAAATTTGTTGACCCGAATCAAATCAAAACGAATCACGTTAAAAAACAGCCATTTCCTGGCTGCAGAGATCCTGTAGGGTGTTGTAGAACGTTGTGCCATGCTTAAATATGCATAGGGAGCGTGGTTTGGTCTTCAAACAATGCTGTGTTTTAGTATGACACGCACATGACAGCCGCGGCTCTTAGAATCGCTTCACTCTTCACTTCCATGTGCACTTACATAGGCCAACTTCCCCAAATAAGCGAAGCGGGAATGCAGCCTGACAAGGTAACGTCTGTGCCAGAGGGTGGCACAATGATATAGTGTGAAGGTGGCATCAGAAGCAGCAAGAGCGGCAGAGTGGCACAATGATATAGTGTGTTGGTGGCATCAGAAGCAGCAGCAGCAGCAGCAGGAGCCCGCAGAGTGGCACAATCATATAGTGTAAAGGTGGCATCAGAAGCAGCAGCAGGAGCCTGCAGAGTGGCACAATGATATAATGAGAAGGCGGCATCAGAAGCAGCAGCAGCAGGAGCCCGCAGAGTGGCACAATGGTATAGTGTGAAGGCGGCATCAGAAGCAGCAGCAGCAGGAGCCCGCAGAGTGGCACAATGATATAGTGTGAAGGTGGCATCAAAAGCAGCAGGATCCTGCAGAGTGGCACCATGATATAGTGTGGGGATGGCGGACAATTCCAGTCCCTGGTAAAGATGGTAGGAGGCAGATGGTGCAACGAGCAGCAGATGTGTGGCATCAGGCGGGCGGCAGCATCAGAATAGTAGCTGAGGCAGGTAGTTAGAACCCCAACTAATTTCTCAACGTTTGGAGGAGGCGTCATGGCTGATCTAATCTGATGCATTAGGCATTGGTGAGTTGAAATCCTGGCCGATCCAAGCCTGATTCATCTTGACAAAGGTCAGTCTCTCCACATTACAGGTGGACAAGAGGGTTCTCCTGGGGGTAACGATGGCCCCCACCGCACTGAACCCCCACTCTGATGCCACACTACTGGCCAGGCAGGACAGCCTCTCTACTGCAAACTCCGCAAGTTGCGGCCACGCATCAAGTTTGGCTGCCCAGTAGTCCATGGGATCCTCTACCTCAGGTGGTAAAGTGCTGTCCAAGTAGGCCACCACCTGCTGGTGCAGGGTCTGCTTCATGTCCTGCTGCTGCTGCTGTTGGCGGCTACCCTCCTCACTAGGCTGGTGAAGAAAATTGCTCATTAAGGAATCCAGACTTTTGATGGAACTGCTACTGCTCCTACCCCCCAGCTCCCCACAGCAGCCGTGGTAGTAGTACGTGACATGACAGAGGATGGACAATGGTGCACATAGGCAGCGGCCAACTGTGCACTCAGTATTTCTCTATAGTATGCCAGTTGTTCCTTCCTCTCAGCAGCAGGAAAAAAGTCACCCATTTTGGACCAGTAGCGAGGGTCCAAGAGGGTGGAGAGCCAAAAGTCATTCCTATGCCGGATGTTAACTATTCGTCTGTCACTAGTTAGGCAAAGCAGCATGCTGTGGGCCATCTGCGCAAGTGACTCAGAGGGACTCCCGGTCTCCATATCCACAGTATACTGCCACGGTACTTCAGGGTCATCTGCCTCGTCTTCTACGTCCTCCGGATGCTCCTGCTCCTCCTCTCCTGTCACCTGAGTAGAAAAACCACAAATTGCACCAGACTCTGCTTGTGCTCCAATGTCCTCCTCCTCCAGTTCAGCCCCCACCGGACTCATGTGCCCATTTTTAGAATGTCTTGCAGATGGGTGTAAGACTTCAGGAACTTGTTGACTACCAGATTGAACACGTGCGCCATGCAGGGCGCATGGACCATCCCTTCTCTGTTTAGCACGGACACCATGTTCCTCCCATTGTCTGTCACCATGGTTCCGATTTTTAGTTGTCGCGGAGAAAGACACACATTGATTTCTCCTTGCATGACGCAGAGCAGTTCCTCTTAGGACCTAGGTCAAAGGATGTTGTCTGTATAAGAAACAAATTCTGGACTGTAGTATGAAGTAGTCTCTGAATCTTTCAAAGATGGCCCACTTCATAGTAGGAATTCTAACTAACCAAGACTGTAAATGGTAGTTTTTCTCAGCTGGTGTTAAAGTTTCTTGACCCATACCAATAACTATTAGTTTTCATCTGTATGTGGCAGGACGGCTCCAAGTCTACTTGAGAAGCATCACAATGTAGGATGAATGAAGTGTAAAGTCAGGGTATCCCAGAACTGGTGGTTGGATCAAAACAGTCAACTAGTTCCTTAGCACTTCTTGGTGTGAGAAGGCCAGTTGATAGGTGTGGGCAGAAGCTGATATTCTTCCACTTGGTGTTAGGTCTGTTGGTTATTCTTTTTGTCCTCTGGTGTTACAGCACTAAAGGTGGGAGTTTCTGACAAGAAGAGCATATAAAGGAGATGCAATCTTGAAAAGTTCTGAATGTAAGTTCGGTAGTAGGAAAGGAAACCTAGAACCTTCTTAGTTCTCTACTGTAGATGGAGGTTTGTCTTCAATGTTTAATGGAGCAATTCTTTTGAATCCCATCTAGCCTTCCCGGCTACCAATCTTCAAGATATCTGACCTTTCTCTTGAAGAGTTACTTTTTGGGTGTCAGCTTCACTCCATGTTGTTGATAACGTTGAGAACAGTTATTATGTGTTCAACCTGATCAGCGAAGTATTATGTGGATGAGGATTATCATCCAAATATGGCTGGCAGATTAATCTCTCATCATTCCATACAGGCGTCAATGTTCTTTGAAACTCGGGCTGGTGATTTGCTGAGTCCAAAGGGAATGCGAATCCACTCATAGAGACCCCAAGGAGTAATGAAGGCAGTCAAGTGGTCTACGGCTCTTTCAATAAAACCTTGATGATAGGCTTGCTTGGTCTAGGACAGGAAACAAGTGCTTCCGGACAAGCGGCTAGCATATCTGTATCGGGTAGAGGATGACGACTGCGTCTGTCTTTGAATTAAAGCTCTGTAGTCCCAGCAAAGTCTAAGAGTTCCATCCTTCTTACTAACACCACACAATGGGAGAGGAATTAAGATGATTGGACTTCTGACCCATCCCTCTGTTGATAAGGTCTGAAGGTATTTTAAACTCTTTGTGTAGGGGTTTTGGTACTCCTGTCTACCCCTTCGTCACTGGAGTATTATCTTTAGGTTGATCTCATTTTCAGGAAGGAAAAATCAACATCAAAGTTCCATCTTTCGCAAAGGTGAAATTCTTCTCTCAACCATCCGTCTTACCATCTGTTGTTTTTGCTACCAAATGTTCTAGGGCAACCGGTGGATACCAATGTTCTCTCGAGGAAGGTGTCTGTTTCTCTTGTTGACAGGTGTTCACTCAGGAGATGATGAGGCACTTTCAGGTGGTGAATGGATGGTCTCACATTGGCTGGGTTAACAAGTCTTGATATATCAAGATGTCCAAGGCAGTTCTAGGATCCAATTTCACTTCATGTTGGTGGAATTCATAACTGCACAGTTCACTTGGGCAAAACCACTATAAGGAACACTTACACAGTCTTCACCTGTGATGGACTCCTTCAGGGAGCTGCCAGGAATCTTGAGGAAAAACCAGCATCTTCTGTGGCTTTGGTCTTAGTCCCTTGACACCAATTCATCCCACCGCTGTTTGAGCAGGAATGTAGTTGCGTAGGCCTATCCTTCCCCCACCCCCCCCCCCCCTACCTTCGGACGGAACAGTTGTTTTCAGCCTTCTGAGAGCTTGCCACACTCTCTCTATGCGTTAGGTAATGGCAAAGGAGTAGACACTGAGTCCACTAGTGGAGTGTGACTCTTGGTTTGGGGAACACTTCAGCAATCACACTTGTAACCAAAATAGGTTCTTCTGCGACTCGTGCACTAGTAAACCAGGAAAGGTACAACAGTCACAAGAATGTTCTGCTTGCCACAATCTAAAGGTACCTTCACCCACCTAAGAAAGGTATTACAGTCTGATTGCAGCTCTTCCACTAAATGGGCCAGAACCTACCGTGCTTGTATGTCTGAGTCTGGTGTGAGGTAGGTATGTCGCCTCCACTCTTCATTCGGAATGACTTGAGCTCCGGTGTCCCACAGAGGCTTTAAACGGAAATCCATCTAGTGTGCAACTTGGAATCATGCATTTTCTCCAACCAGGTTAATTAGTTTAGGATGGTCTTGAAAGCTCCTCTGAAGCATAGCCGAAGAAGTGTCACTATCAATAATGGTGGCTTGAAACAGTTTAGTCTGCTGGAGTTTTGAAGACGAGTCACACACTTGGGGATTAATATTGGCGCAACCTCTCTCCATTCGAGTAGCTTCAAAAGGACATAGCATGGTTTTGTGTGGATTAGTTTGGGACCTCTTTGGGGTTGAGGTTAATGGTTGTCCCTCACCAGCAACCCTCTGCCTTTGAAATGCTCAAAGAGGTACTTACAGGCTTTAGAAAAATGCCTTCTTCAACACATTTAAGGCAATGGCAAACAGGCTCGAGCTTGATGGAGTGTATGAATCTTCACAAGCTGGAGGGGTCTGTTAAACCGGAGGTGGTCTGTGTTGAAAGAATCCAAAAACGGGTGTTATCCTGAATCGCTTTTCTGGTTCTGCTCTTAAGGCTCTTTTCAAGCTAGCAGCCAATCTGCTCGAAGATCAACACTATGCCCTTCCAATCAGTTGGTGTTACAAAATGCGCTTTAAGTAGTGTTTGGGGTGTTGGTGCTTGGTTAGGAGGAGATCAGTTTCTCGACTTATCCATGTGACACAAACCACCATTTCTTCTGTTTTTAGGAGGGAGTCACACTTGGGTGATTTTGCTTGCAGAGTTGCTTCTTTATAAAGTTTTGATTCCCTTTCTGATTGCAAGGCACAGCATCTTCAGTTTTCAATTATTCCTCTCTGTTAGGTTGGGCACTTTCCAGATACAGCCTGTCAACCTTGGAAACTTGATGTTTTCACTTAATAACCTGTCCAAACCGATCTGAACAATTCTTCTTGGCATAAACCTGGATCAAATCTTTCTTCTTCGTTCATCTTCTCTAGATGCAACACAAAAGCCCTCTCTTTAAGCACAATAGCTCTGAACAAGAAGTTTTGAGGGGATTCTCTATTTCTTTGAGGAGATATTGATCAGTTTATGGTAAGGTCAGATGGCTTTTTCGCTTGCTTGGTTATGTCCCTTAGTAAATAATTCTGAGTTGGCGGTAAGAAGTCAAATTATTTTTCATTTCCAGCATAATTTCTGAGGTGCAGTCCAGGACTTAGTGGTTTTTTACTTCTCGATCTCACCAACTGCTTCAACATAATGTCTTCATCACGGTTCCATCCTTATTGGACTCCTAAATCTATCTTGGTGAATGAGATTAGTATAGACAGTCTTTCTCGGTCTCTCTCGCTCCCCCCCACAAAAACAAAAAACTTGATTGCCATTATTTTAAACTCTTTCCTGATGGTGATACCAGGAGTAGGAGGTTTCTTTACTGCCTAGACGGCTTGGAGATGGACCATTGCTAAATACCCCTTTCCAGTGTAAGCGACTCTACACCAGTCGTTGAAGGGCTTGAACCTGTTCTTTATCTTGCAGCACTTTGTGGTGGATTGAACAGGTCCTCTTCAGCAAACCAAACCCTCATTGAGTTACTAGTTTCCCACGGCTTGCATAAATTGGGCTAAGTCTTTGCAAGAAACACAATCACCAGTCATGATTCTTCACTCTCCTCAGCTCTCCATCTGCTCTAGGTGCTATTAATGGCTGTGAAAGATGTACTGCGGGTTTGATTAATTTGTCCTCGTGGCACCTTGCTTGTGTGGCCAGCGACCAGTTTGACATGGTTTAATGGCAGGGAGACCATAATTGGATCTAACTGTTGCTGTATATCATGGGCTATTGTTAGTACAGCAAAGCACTTTCTCTTTATACAAGTTCTTGAGATTCACTAAGCGGTTGTACTGTCTCCTTTAAGAGTACTCTGGGGCATCCCAAATCCAACCACAATCCCCGTACGGGCCACCATTGTAACAGCCACACATCCAGACACGAGGGCTAGTCAGGGGCGAGTTCTTTTAGGCATTCTGGGTGTGTAGTTTAGGGGTATTAGGCCCAGATAGATAAGTGCAAATGTTCCACAGTTCTCTTGAACAGATTATTCTCAGCAGTTGAACCACTCTCCATCCGTCAGCAATCACAGTAATAATATCCAAGACACAGTTCTAGGTGTTGGGGAAGTGACTTCAGTATTTGTAGAGGCCTGAGGGGTCTCTGTGCTCCAGTGTCCTCCCTCTGCACCATGTCTCTGTGATCTCTGGTACTTCTGCAGAAAAAAAAAAAACATACAAATTTTTCCGTCCTTCTTCTGCTCCTCTGTTACAGAAATATCTTGTGCTTCCCGCTCTTTCTAATGTTGCAATTAATGTGCATATCTTCCCAGCTTTGTAGGTGCGTGAGGGAGTTTTGTGTGGATTGTATTTGCACTACGGCTGGGACCGACACTGGGCCTTCTCGCGGCTACTCACAGACATCAGAACTACAGGCTGTACTTGCACGGGTCTCTGCAAAATGGAAACAAATAGTTGTGAGCACTACCAGAGTTGTTGGGTTGAGTAACTCTAAGTGCTGTGTAGAGTTGTGGGATAACACCTGTGTAGTGGCACAAGTTAGCTGTGTTTGTGAGGCAGGGACTAGAGATTGGAGATACCTAACTGTTGTCACTGGGCTACATTCAAGCTACACATCTTATTAACATAAAAAACCTGTTTGTCTATGCTGTTGTGTCTAGGCTGTGAGCAAACCATGGACTGCTGCCAAGGTTCACTTTAACCTCTTCTTTATCATGATGCTATCATTATGCTGTTGATTTTATGGCATGGACAAGGAAGAGACAAATTTCTTGTCTGCCTAGGGCCACAAAATGCCCTGTGTAGGAATTAAACGTTGGAATGTGGAACCTGCATGCTTTATTACACAGGGGGTCTGCAATATTAGTTGGTGATTGCAAATCTGAGATACAAGCAGGAGGATAGGTACAGACAGAATCCAAGGAAACGGCCACAGTGTTCCGAGAGGCAGTAGAGATCAGAGGCAGGGTCAGGTTGATTGTCAAGTAGAATACAGTACAATAGTTTACAGATCAGGTACCGAAACAAGCCAGTAGTCAGAACACCAGGAAACAACATAGCAACACACTCTTTTCATTGAACACAAAGAAACTTATTTGTAGGTGCACGCGTTGCCATATGGAACAAATAGGAGGATGTAACTAAAGAGCCACGGTGTCAGAGAGCACACAAATATGGCAGACAGCAAAGGTGAAACGCGACACAACAGGCAGATTTGCAAGTTATAGGCATTTAAAGCTCACTAATACTTGTAAAGAATGAAGGTTAAAACTCCCCACTCTTAACCACGAATATTTACTATTGACACACAAAAAAAGTGAAGGTTTGCCATGTTAGAAAGCTGTCAGAACTCAAATTACCAACAGATTCTGGGCTTTGTCTCAGCATGTGGCAAAAGGACTTAAATAAAATGATCTTACTATACTTACCATGTTCTTTCAATCTTGGCCAATATCAAACGAATGATTGGCCCATTTTCCATTGTCATTCTTCTTTTTAATGCCATTATATGGGATAGCAACCTAATAAAGGGCAAGCAGCTTGTTAACTGTAGCATGGGTAGATGGTGGTCGTTAGGGTGTCTTGCATGAAATCGTGCTGCAATGACCCATGTAGAGATGGGCGAAAATCGATCCTAATGATTTAACTTTGGTTAGAATTTCAGGAAAAATTCGATTCGCCACAAAACCGAAGTTTATGCTGATGGTGTGGTGAATCAGAAGTTTGGGTTTGTTTTTTCCCGCTCATGTTTCTGGGCTAATACATATTTTCATGGGGCAGAGAACTCTGGGGAAGGAAAAGGAACACCCCCGATGACCATCTGCGAGACCTGTAAGCCTAATCAGCGAACCGGCAGCCTGTATGTGATGTCACACAGACTATAACCCAGCATTATTTATCTACAGCACTTCACACTTCATGTTGTAGTCGGTCCAGCTGCTGCTATTGTGTCTGTGTGAATTCTATTGCTGAATCCCCTAGCTGTTACTATAAGGGGTTCTAATAGGTACCCCAAATAGCAGTTCCATTTAGTGACAAAATCGAATAGGAAAAATCTGTTGTACAATCGGTATACGACATTGCAATACCTTTTGGGGTCTCTGTTTACAGCCAGATTTACCGTGTGAAAACAACATAGTTTTATACAGTGAGTTTTTGCTGAATATACACGTCATTGGGTGGGGTATCTGATATAACCGCACATTGCCAATAACATTTTTTTGGGCGTATAGTTTACAGCCGATTTAACGTGTCAAATCACGTAGTTTACAGTTGTTTCGCTGTGACGAATTATTACCAACATGTCAGTTGGTGGGGTATCGGTATAACGCACATTGTAAACCTTTTGGGGGCTCTGTTTCACTTAGCCAATTCACGTTGTCAAATCCACTAGTGTTATTCAGTGAATTTTCGCGTGAATTACAACCTGTCAGATGTGTGGTATCGTTATACAACATTGCAATGACCTTTGGGGGCTCAGGTTACAGCCAGTTTACGTGTGAAATCCAGCTAGTTTTACTAGCAGATATTTCGTGAAAGAATAATACACTGTCAGCTTGGGGGTAATCTTATACGCCATTCAATTTGGCCTTTTGGGGGGCTCTAGTTTACAGCCATGACTCACGTGTCAAATCCACGTAGTTTATACAGTGATTTTTCGCTGAAATTTACACTGTCAGTTTGGCGGTATCTGTATAACGTCAACATTGCAATAACCTTTGGGGGGGCTCTAGTTTACAGCCAGATTTATGTGTACAAAAAGTATGTTAATAACAGTTATTTTTGTAAGATTATACTGCCAGTTGTGGTCTTGGGGTAATATGTATAACGGACATGCATACCTTTTGGGGGCGTCTAGTTTACAGCCAGATTTACGTGTTGAAATCCACTAGTTTATACAGGATTGTTTGCTGAACATTATATTGCCAGTTTGTGGGATATCTGTATGAAGCACATTGCAATACCTTTTGGGGCTGAGTTTTCAGCCAGATTTAGTCGAAATCCAGTAGTTTATGATAGACCACTATTGGTCAGACGAAAGGTGGCAGGTGGAGCAGGAGAGGTGGCAGTACACTAGGGAATGATGTCGCAGGGGTGACACTCTGAGTGCCAGAATGGCTGTTGTCATTCTGTGTAAGTGTGTGATAACAACCCAAAGGTTGTGTGACTGGGTTGATGAGGTATCCACATTCCTCAAATATAAAATCTTACAACCCCCCCAAGAGCCGTGGTTACTACCTGAATCAACAATTAGTTGGCATGGCCAGAGCAGGTCAGCGCCCCACTGTCCTCAACCAGAGCTCTGCCATATTCAGCGAGGAGAAGTGTTTGAGACAGTCAGCAGTGCTTTGCAGTGAGAGTGGTGGGGCAGACTTCCCTCGCTTCCTGCAGTAGGCAGGACTGTGACATACTTGACAATGGTGAGGAGAGTAGCAGGTGAACTTGGAACGCAAAATGACGATGATTAAGCGCGATCACACTTGGGCCGGTGTGTAGCAGGGGATTCATCAGTCGTCGGCGCAAGAGAGTGTCAGCTTGCAGAGCAGGCAGAAGTCGCTACTGTTGGCTGTGAGTCAGCAGGGTGGCAGCCAGTGCGAGGACGGGAGCAACGTCCGCGGGGTACTAAATCCTGATTGCTAGGCCCAAATAAGCAGTGTCATAGGGGCTCAGTGAGGGCAGCGGCGGGTAGGGTTTTATTAGAAATGTAGTCAGCTCAGGCAGAGTGTAGGCGGTAAAATTACCCACCTCAGCGGTGAGAACCAGAGGAAGCGAGCGTGGGTGTATACGTCGGTATCATGCAGAGGCAGAAAAGTGAGTGATGAGGTGGCCAGGGAGCAACCTTGGCACACCGGCCTGCGCCAACACATGCAGCGTCACATCCAATGGCCTGGTGAGAAACGGGGTTGTCAGATGCGGTCCATGCCTACAGGCGCAGCAACAGCTATAGCAGCAACTAGTGGCACACATCTGTTTCAGGCAAGTCAAGGCCCAGCCAACCTCGCCGAAGGGAGCTGTTGTCTGTTGACATCATCTCCCGGTCCAGATGCTGCCTGCTCCGTCGCAACGCATGTGCCAGCCGTCGTTGAGACGAGGCGATTACAAAAAGACACATCTATGCGTCCAGCATCCTAAGTTCTGCAGAGCTGACTGTGCTCTTGCGAAAGTTGTGGTAATGCAGTCTCTCCCTTTCCAAGTCGGGACTCTGCACCCTTCAGAGAACTATGGCTTTGCCGAACCAGGGAGGGGGAGAGTTTCCAGACAGCAATTTTTCCAAAAGAACTATGTGCAGGCCCTTCACCAATTATGTACACAGGAAGGTGCGGCCAGTTCCTTTTTGAGGCATATCAGTTTCTTTTCCAATGTGACACGGCCACAGCTGCGGACATGTGGAGCTTTAATTATGGTCAGGGCCAAGATATGTCCTTTACGGCAAATTCGTGTGAAGTTGTTTGCTTCACGCATTCTCATTGCCCCTCCCAGCCCACGGCACTGTTCGTCTCACTCCGACACATTGTCAAACTGCTGCCTCCTGATGAGTGCCAGTGTTGGGCGCCGCCTCCTCTCTCTCCTCCTTCTCCCACCACACCCTCAGGTCCTCCACAAGTGCTGCTCCATCATACCAATGTGCGCAAGGGCACCGCAGTTCTACACCTGGTTTGCTGGGCGAACGATGTATAGTCAAACGGAGAAAGACACACATTGATTTCTCCTTGCATGACGCAGAGCAGTTCCTCTCCTGTGTGACTTCGTTCGCCCAGGCAAACCAGGTGTAGAACTGCGTGTGCCCTGCACATGTGGTATGATGGAGCAGCACTTGTGGAGGCTGAGGTGGTGGTGGAGAAGGAGGAGGAGGAGGCGGACACTGGCGCAGGAGCAGCAGTTTGACAATGTGGTGGAGAAAGTGCCGTCTCTTGGTGCGGCTGGGCGGGAAGCACATTCACCCAGTTTGCCGTAAAGGACATATACTGGCCCTGACCATAATTACAGCTCCACATGTCCGCGCTGCCGTGCACATTGGAAGAAACTGATATGCTCAAGGACTGGCCCACCTTCTGTTGTACATATTGGTGAAGGCCTGGCACAGAGTTTTTTGGAAAAAAAATTGCTGCTTGGAACTCTCCACCTCGGTTCGGCACAAGCCATTAGTTCTCTGAAGGGTGCAGAGTCCACGACTTGGAAAGGGAGAGACTGCAGTACCAACAACTTCGTTAGGACCTAGGTCAAAGGATGTTGTCTGTATAAGAAACAAATTCTGGACTGTAGTATGAAGTAGTCTCTGAATCTTTCAAAGATGGCCCACTTCATAGTAGGAATTCTAACTAACCAAGACTGTAAATGGTAGTTTTTCTCAGCTGGTGTTAAAGTTTCTTGACCCATACCAATAACTATTAGTTTTCATCTGTATGTGGCAGGACGGCTCCAAGTCTACTTGAGAAGCATCACAATGTAGGATGAATGAAGTGTAAAGTCAGGGTATCCCAGAACTGGTGGTTGGATCAAAACAGTCAACTAGTTCCTTAGCACTTCTTGGTGTGAGAAGGCCAGTTGATAGGTGTGGGCAGAAGCTGATATTCTTCCACTTGGTGTTAGGTCTGTTGGTTATTCTTTTTGTCCTCTGGTGTTACAGCACTAAAGGTGGGAGTTTCTGACAAGAAGAGCATATAAAGGAGATGCAATCTTGAAAAGTTCTGAATGTAAGTTCGGTAGTAGGAAAGGAAACCTAGAACCTTCTTAGTTCTCTACTGTAGATGGAGGTTTGTCTTCAATGTTTAATGGAGCAATTCTTTTGAATCCCATCTAGCCTTCCCGGCTACCAATCTTCAAGATATCTGACCTTTCTCTTGAAGAGTTACTTTTTGGGTGTCAGCTTCACTCCATGTTGTTGATAACGTTGAGAACAGTTATTATGTGTTCAACCTGATCAGCGAAGTATTATGTGGATGAGGATTATCATCCAAATATGGCTGGCAGATTAATCTCTCATCATTCCATACAGGCGTCAATGTTCTTTGAAACTCGGGCTGGTGATTTGCTGAGTCCAAAGGGAATGCGAATCCACTCATAGAGACCCCAAGGAGTAATGAAGGCAGTCAAGTGGTCTACGGCTCTTTCAATAAAACCTTGATGATAGGCTTGCTTGGTCTAGGACAGGAAACAAGTGCTTCCGGACAAGCGGCTAGCATATCTGTATCGGGTAGAGGATGACGACTGCGTCTGTCTTTGAATTAAAGCTCTGTAGTCCCAGCAAAGTCTAAGAGTTCCATCCTTCTTACTAACACCACACAATGGGAGAGGAATTAAGATGATTGGACTTCTGACCCATCCCTCTGTTGATAAGGTCTGAAGGTATTTTAAACTCTTTGTGTAGGGGTTTTGGTACTCCTGTCTACCCCTTCGTCACTGGAGTATTATCTTTAGGTTGATCTCATTTTCAGGAAGGAAAAATCAACATCAAAGTTCCATCTTTCGCAAAGGTGAAATTCTTCTCTCAACCATCCGTCTTACCATCTGTTGTTTTTGCTACCAAATGTTCTAGGGCAACCGGTGGATACCAATGTTCTCTCGAGGAAGGTGTCTGTTTCTCTTGTTGACAGGTGTTCACTCAGGAGATGATGAGGCACTTTCAGGTGGTGAATGGATGGTCTCACATTGGCTGGGTTAACAAGTCTTGATATATCAAGATGTCCAAGGCAGTTCTAGGATCCAATTTCACTTCATGTTGGTGGAATTCATAACTGCACAGTTCACTTGGGCAAAACCACTATAAGGAACACTTACACAGTCTTCACCTGTGATGGACTCCTTCAGGGAGCTGCCAGGAATCTTGAGGAAAAACCAGCATCTTCTGTGGCTTTGGTCTTAGTCCCTTGACACCAATTCATCCCACCGCTGTTTGAGCAGGAATGTAGTTGCGTAGGCCTATCCTTCCCCCACCCCCCCCCCCCCTACCTTCGGACGGAACAGTTGTTTTCAGCCTTCTGAGAGCTTGCCACACTCTCTCTATGCGTTAGGTAATGGCAAAGGAGTAGACACTGAGTCCACTAGTGGAGTGTGACTCTTGGTTTGGGGAACACTTCAGCAATCACACTTGTAACCAAAATAGGTTCTTCTGCGACTCGTGCACTAGTAAACCAGGAAAGGTACAACAGTCACAAGAATGTTCTGCTTGCCACAATCTAAAGGTACCTTCACCCACCTAAGAAAGGTATTACAGTCTGATTGCAGCTCTTCCACTAAATGGGCCAGAACCTACCGTGCTTGTATGTCTGAGTCTGGTGTGAGGTAGGTATGTCGCCTCCACTCTTCATTCGGAATGACTTGAGCTCCGGTGTCCCACAGAGGCTTTAAACGGAAATCCATCTAGTGTGCAACTTGGAATCATGCATTTTCTCCAACCAGGTTAATTAGTTTAGGATGGTCTTGAAAGCTCCTCTGAAGCATAGCCGAAGAAGTGTCACTATCAATAATGGTGGCTTGAAACAGTTTAGTCTGCTGGAGTTTTGAAGACGAGTCACACACTTGGGGATTAATATTGGCGCAACCTCTCTCCATTCGAGTAGCTTCAAAAGGACATAGCATGGTTTTGTGTGGATTAGTTTGGGACCTCTTTGGGGTTGAGGTTAATGGTTGTCCCTCACCAGCAACCCTCTGCCTTTGAAATGCTCAAAGAGGTACTTACAGGCTTTAGAAAAATGCCTTCTTCAACACATTTAAGGCAATGGCAAACAGGCTCGAGCTTGATGGAGTGTATGAATCTTCACAAGCTGGAGGGGTCTGTTAAACCGGAGGTGGTCTGTGTTGAAAGAATCCAAAAACGGGTGTTATCCTGAATCGCTTTTCTGGTTCTGCTCTTAAGGCTCTTTTCAAGCTAGCAGCCAATCTGCTCGAAGATCAACACTATGCCCTTCCAATCAGTTGGTGTTACAAAATGCGCTTTAAGTAGTGTTTGGGGTGTTGGTGCTTGGTTAGGAGGAGATCAGTTTCTCGACTTATCCATGTGACACAAACCACCAATTTCTGTTTTAGGAGGGAGCACATTGGGATTTTTGCTTGCAGAGTTGCTCTTTATAAGTTTTGATTCCCTTTCTGATTGCAAGGCACGCATTTCAGTTTTCAATAATTCCTCTCTGTTAGTTGGGCATTTCCAGATACAGCTGTCAACTGGAAACTGATGTTTTCACTTAATAACCTGTCCAAACGACTAGACAATTCTTCTTGGATTAAACCTGGATCAAATCTTCTTCTTCTCATCTTCTCTAGATGCAACCAAAAGCCCCTCTCTTTAAGCACAATAGCTTTGAACAAGAAGTTTTGAGGGGATTCTCTTATTTCTGAGGAGATATTGATCAGTTATGGTAAAGGTCAGATGGCTTTTTCTCTTCTTTGGGTTATGTCCCTTACTAATAATTCTGAGTTGGAGGTAAGAAGTCAAATTATTTTTCATTTCCAGCATAGAAATTCTGAGGTGCAGTCCAGGACTAGTGGTTTTTTCTCTCTCACGACTCCGACTGCTTCAATAATTCTTCATTCACGGTCCATCCTTCTGGACTCCTAAAATCTATCTTGAGGAATGAGGATTAGTATAGAATGTCTTTCTCGGTCCTCTCGCTTCCCCCCCCACAAACAAAACTGACTTGCCATTTATTTTAACTCTTTCCTGATGGTGATACTCAGGAGAGGAGGTTTCTTACTGCCTAGACGGCTTGGAGATGGGACCATGCTAATACCCCTTTACATGATAGCTGACTCTAACTACCAGTCGTGAAGGGCTTGAAACCTGTTCTTTTAATCTTGTCAGCACTTTTGTGGGATGAACAGTCCTCTTCAGGACAACCAAACCTCATTGAGTTACTATTCCCGGCTTGCCATAAATTGGGCTAAGTCTTGCAAGAAACACAATCACCAGTCATCTGAATTCTTCACTCTCCTCAGCTCCTCACATCTAGCCTAGGTGCTATTAATGGCTGTGAATAGATGTACTGCGGGTTTTGTTAATTTGTCCTCGCGGCCACCTTGCTTGGTGGCCATGGCGAACCAGTTCTGCATGGGTTAATGGCAGGAGAGACCTGTAAGTGGCATCTAACTGTTGCTGTATATCATGGGCTAGTGTTAGTACAGCAAAGCACTTTCTCTTGTATACACAGTTCTTTGAGATTCACTAAGCGGTTGTACTTTCTCTTTAAGATACCCTGGGGCATCCCAAATCCAATCCACAATCCCGTACGGGCCACCATGTAAACAGCCACACATGCCAGACCACGAGTGGCGACATGGGGCGAGATTCTTTTTAGGCATTCTGAGGGTGTGTAGTTTAGGGGTATTAGGCCAGATAGATAAGCAACATGTTCCACAGTTCTCTTGAACAGTTTATTCTCAGCATGTATGAAACTCACTTTCTCCATTCCGGTCAGCAATCACAGTAATAATATCCAAGACAAAGTTCTAGGGTTGGGGAAGTGACTTCAGTACTGATGTATGGAGGCGAGGGTCTCTGTGCTCCATTGTCCTCCCTCTGCACCATGTCCTCTGATTCTCTAGTAGCTTCTGCAGTAAAAAAAAAAATACAATATCTTCTTGCTCCTTTCTTCTTCTCTGCTTAACAGAAATATCTTGTGCTTCCGCTCTTTCTAATGTGCAATTAATGTGCAATCTCTTCCCAGCTTTTCTAGTGTTTCGTGCAGGGAAGTTGTTGTTGGTGTTATTGTTGCACTACCAGTGGACCGACACTGGGCACTTTCCGCGGCAGCTCACAACACTCAAAGAACTAAGGCTGGTAACTGCACGGGTCTCTGGCAAAATGGAATACAATATAGATTGTGATGTCACTGACGAGAGTCTGGGGTATGAGTAACCATAGTTGGCTGTGTAGGAGTTGTGGATACACTGTGTAGTGGGCACAAGTTAGCTGTGTTTGTGAGGCAGGGACTAGAGATTGAGATATATCTGTTTCACTGGGCTCATCAAGCTACACATACTTAACATAAAAAACCTGTTTCTATTGCTGTTTAGTCTAGGTGGAGCAACCATGGACTGCTGCCAAGGTCACTTTAACCCTCTTCTTTATCAATGATGCTATATTATGCTGGTTGATTTTATGATGCAGGGCAAAGGAAGAGACAAATTTCTTTGTCTGCCTAGGGCAACAAAATGCCACTGTTAGGATTAAAGTTGGAATGTGGACCTGCACTTTATTTACACCAGGGGTCTGCAATTATTAGTTGGTGATTGCAGAATCTGAGATACAAGCAGGAGGATAGTATACAGACAGAACTCCAGGAGGAAGCGCCCACAGTGTCCAGAGGCAGTGAGATCAGAGGCAGGGTCAGGCTTGTTGTCAATATAATACAGTACAAGTTTACAGATCAGAGTACCGAAACAAGCCATAGTCAAACACCAGGAAACAACATAGCAAACTCTTTTCATTGAACAGAAGAACTATTTTGTAGTGCCGTTGCCATATGGAACAAATAGGAGGATGTAACTAAAGAGCCAGAGTGTCAGGAGCACATCAAATAGTGGCAGACAGCAAGGGAAACAGACCTACAGGCAGACATTGCAGTTATAGGCATTTAAAGCTCACTAATACTTGTAAGAATGAAGGTTAAAACTCCCCATCTTAACCACGAAATATTTACTATTGACACACAAAAAAAGTGAAGGTTTGCCATGTTAGAAAGCTGTCAGAACTCAAATTACCAACAGATTTCGGGGCTTTGTCTCAGCCTGTGGTCAAAAGGGACTTAATAAAAATGATCTTACTATACTTACATGTCTTTCCAATCTTGGCCAATATCAAAGAATGATTGGCCCTTTTCCATTGTCATTCTTCTTCTAGAATGCCATTATAGGGATACACCTAATAACAGGCAAGCAGCTTGTTAACTGTCGCATGGGTAGATGGGTGGTCGTTAGGGTGTCTGCATGAAATCGGCTGCAATGACCCAGTAGAGATGGGCGAATCGATCCTAATGATTTAATTTGGTTAGAATTTCAGGAAAAATTCGATTCGCCACTAAACCGAAGTTTATGCTGATGGGGTAGTGGTGAATCAAGAAGTTGGGTTTTTTTCCCCTCAATGTTTCTGGGCTAAAAAATATTTATCATGGGGCAGAGAACTCATGGGGGAAGGAGAAAGGAACACCACCCGATGCCATCTCAGACCTGTAAGCCATCAGCGAACCGGCAGCCTGTAGTGATGTCACACGACTATAAACCCACATGATTTCATCTACAGCACTTCACACTTCATGTTTAGTCGCGTCCAGCGCTGCTATTGTGCTGTGTGATTCTTGCTGAATCACCTAGCTGTTCTTAAGGGGGTTCTTATAGGTACCCCAAATAGCAGTTCCATTTAGTGACAAAATCGAATAGGAAGAAATCTGTTGACAATCGTATAACGCAGCTTGCAATACCTTTTGGGGTCTTCTAGTTTTACAGCCAGATGTTACCGTTGAAAACAACATAGTTTATACAGTGAGTTTTGGCTGAATTACACGTCATTGGGGGGGTATCTGATATAACCGCACATTGCAATAAAACATCTTTTGGGCTCTAGTTTCAGGCCGATTTAACGTGTCAATCCCACGTAGTTATACAGATTGTTTCGCGTGACTAATATTACCAACACTGGTCAGTTGGGGGTACGTATAACGTCACATTGTAAACCTTTTGGGGCTCTGTTTCACAGCCATTCACGTTTGTCAAATCCACTAGTGTTATTCAGTGATTTCGCTGTGAAATTAACCCTGTCAGATGTGTGGGTATCTTTATGAACGAACATTGCAAACCTTTGTGGGGCTCGAGGTTGTACAGCCAGTTTTACGTGTGAAATCCAGTAGTCTAAGAGATATTTCGTGAAAGATCTACACTGTCAGCTGTGGGGGGTAATCTTATACGCCAATTCAATCTTTGGTGCCTATTTGGGGGCTCTAGTTTACAGCCAGACTCACGTGTCAAATCCACGTAGTTATACAGTGATTTTTCGCTGAAATTTAACTGTCAGTTTGGCGGTTATCTGTATAACGCACATTGCAATAACCTTTTGGGGGGCTCTAGTGTTACAAGCCAGATTTATGTGTACAAAATATGTTTATACAGTATTTTTGTGAAATTATACTGCCATTTGGGTGTTGGGGTAATATGTATAACGGACATGCATACCTTTTGGGGGCGTCTAGTTACAGCCAGTTTACGTGTGAATAATCCACAGTTTATACAGGATTTTTGCTGACATTATACTTGCCAGTTGTGGGAACTCTGTATGAACGCACATTGCAATACCTTTTGGGGGCTGTAGTTTACAGCCAGATTTACGTGTCAAATCCAGTAGTTTATAAACCACTATTGTCAGAGCAGAAAGGTGGCAGGTGGAGGCAGGAGAGGTGGCAGTACACTAAGGGAATGATGCAGCAGGGGTGACTACTTCTGAGTGCCAGAATTTGGCTTGTTGTCATTCTAGTAAGTGTGTTGATCAACAAACCAAAGGTTGGTGATGGGTTGATAGGTCTCCAATTCCTCAAATATACAATCTTACAACCCAGCCCCAAGAGGTCGTGGTTACTACTCTGATAACAATTAGTTGGCATGGCCAGAGCAGGTCAGCGCCCTCACACTGTCCTCAACCAGAGCTCTGCCACTATTCAGCGAGGAGAAGTGTTTGATGACAGTCAGCAGTGCTTGCAGTGAACGAGTGGTGGGGCAGACTTCCGCTGCTTCCTGCAGTAGGCAGGACTGTGAATCATACTGACATGGTGGGAGGTCGCAGTCCGAACTTGGAACGCAAAAAAAATGACGATGATATAAGCGCGATCACACTTGGCGCGGTGTGTAGGCAGGGGATTCATTCATCGTCGTGGCGGCAAGAGAGTGTCAGCTTGCAGAGCAGCAGAAAGTCGCTACTGTGGCTGTTGAGTCAGCAGGGTGGACAGTCAGTGCGAGGACGGGAGCCAAACGTCCGCGGGGTATAAATCCTGATCGCGGAGGCCCAAATAAGCAGTGGTCATAGGGGCTCAGTGAGGCAGCGCGGTAGTATTTTTAGTAAATTCGTAGTAGTTCAGGCAGAGTGTAGGCGGTAAATTACCCACCGTCAGCGGTGAGACACCAGAGGAGCGAGCGTGAGGTATCGTCGGTATCATGCGAGGCGAAAAGTGAGTCGATAGGTGGCCAGGGAGCAACTTGGCACACCGTGCCTGCGCCAACACATGCAGCGTCACCATCCAATGGCCTGGTGAAGAAACGGGTGGGTTGTCAGATGCGGTCCTGCCTACAGGCGCGCACACTATCAGCAAGCAACTAGTGGCACAACATTCCTGTTTCAGGCAAGTCAAGCTCCAGCACCTCGCCGACAGGGAAGCTGGTTGTCGTTGACATCATCTCCCGGATCCAGATGCGCCTGCTCCGTCGCACGCATGGTGCCAGCGTCGTTGAGGAGTCGATTACAAAAGACACCTCTATGCGTCCAGCATCCTAAGTCTGCAGAGCTGACTGTGCTCTTGACACGTAAATCTGGCTGTAAACTAGAGCCCCCAAAAGGTATTGCAATGTCCGTTATACAGATACCCCACAACTGGCAGTATAATTTCAGCAAAAATCACTGTATAAACTACATGGATTTGACTCATCAGTCGTTGCTACTTGTTGCGTTGCACCGCCATACGCCAGTAAAACTTTTTCCACATAGGCTGGAACAAGTGCTCGGGACTCTTCCCGTGCTAGCTTGCGGGACCTCTCCTCCTGCTGGCTGGAGTCATTTCTTCTGCGCTGCCGATTATCCTGCGGACTCTCTTTCTCTTCCTGCTGCTTCTCTGTCGTACCTCTGCGTCCTGCTTCTCGGAGCAGGCCTTGCTGTCAGCTTGCCCTATTAGCCGGGGACTCTTCCTGCTGCTGCTGCCTATTGCTCTGGGACTCCTCTTCGCAGGATTTAATAAAGTCCTTCCATCTTTGGCTTTACCTGGCAATTTGCCTGCCTGTCTTTCATCATCCATTCAATTCACCCAGGCCATGCAATGTTGCAGGATTAGCGAAGCCTTTCAGGTGTTGTCGTTTGAACTGTGAACGGCCCATCCGAAGATCCAATTTGGGAGATTTGGCCTCAGTGGAGACCGTGGTAGCGGGGGTGGGGTGCTTTTGTGATGCCGTTTCCAGACAGTGAACACCCAGTTTTAGTCCCACCTGTCTCTCCTGCCGTTTATTTTTGCAGGCAGCAAAACATAAAACAGCTTTAACATTCAGGCATTAAAACAACAAAACTACCCCCTAACTAACCCTTCAGGGTGCTAAGCGATAACACGTATTCCACTAACCGTCACCACTATACAAAATCCACTCACTTGCACTTGTCTTCTCCAGGCACAGAGGGTTCAAGGGCTGTGTGCATCTCCAGCTCCTTTCAATAGAGACAACAATCTGAGCTCCTGAGCGGCTTTGGTTGCCGGATTTGGCTTGTCCACCAACCTGTGTCAAGTGCCTGGTCAACACAGAACTCAGCACTAAAGGCCTTGCATAATATCCCAACCTAGTGAGAACATACCCCTCCCATGCCACAGTTTTAACTAACCCCTTCAGTGTCGCTCACACATACATCTGTTTACTAACTGTACCACCCCCCCTGGACAGCTTGTCACATGTACGCTGTATTACATAATGGGGGGGCGGTGATTTATCAAGTGTCCCCCTGCAAGTCGAATATTTCTAGTTGCCGTGCAAGCAATCACAGCTCACCCTTTAAAAATTCATGAGCACTGGTAAATGAAAGCCTGAGCTGTGCTTGGTTGATGTGCAACTAGAAAATATTTCTGATGTTCAGACTCTTGATAAATCTGCTCCATGTGTAACGGCGCTCTGGAATTTGATGGCGCTATAGAACTGGATTATTATTATTTAATATTATTATTACGAGGCATTTAACAAGGTGCTATTATGTGATTTTCTTTATAGTCCGGTTCTGGACATTTTTTAAAAATCTTGGAACCATCCTTGAACTTACAGTTTTCAGTTTATAAGGAATGCACGATTTTTTATTTTCCAAATTTTCACACTATAATTATGTCTTAATGTTTTCAGATTCAAAATCGGTCTTAATCGGAAGCGGCGCGAGACGGACTGATGTGAGCTGCAACGTCACCGGGGCCACTGCTGGGTCGCGTGTGTGGGTGATCCCTCCCTCCCCCCCCCTTCCATCTGACAGGCGGAATGCAATGAGCTCACTAAGCGTGAGGTTAACGGAACCCCCTCCCGCGTAGGCCCCCGCAATACTGACCCCTGGTGCCCGGGTCTGTCCCCCATTGTGAGCGGTGACCCGGAGCCGAGACCATGGTCCGAGGCTGCTTTGGAGGTGACCGCGGTGGAGTGGGGCGCACGGAACGGTATTTTGCACCAGAGCCCATTTGGTCCTTAAAAAAAAAGCATTTTCCTCTCCGCTTGCCGAGCTGGCACCTGGTTTTGTTTGAGTAGCCTCCCGGTCGTGAGAGGTCCGGTGAGAACCTTTCCTACTGCGGACACTTACGCAACGCTGCTTGTAGCCACGTCCGAGCCGGCACCCACGTTCCTGGTCGAGGAGCCCCCCCGGGCCGTGGAGGGACTGGGAGGGCTTGTCGACTGCCAACACTTGCCCCGGATAATTCACGGACAACCCCGTTTTCTTTTGGACTGGCGTTCTGCTCACCGTGGGAAACGGTGGCAACGGAAGAGCTTGCGAGCTTGCGGGTCCTGGAAGATTACGTGGCGTTAGAGAAGGCAAGATTATGGTGAACTGTTGGACAAGGATCCACGATCCTTTTAACGTACGGCTCTACCACTACACGTACTGAACTATTGATACCCAGCGGTGGAGCGCATCGTGATGTCCAAGGTGGTGAGACTTTTAACTGCAAGCTTGTTTTGTTTCCTGCCTGCTATTTATCTTTCTGGACACGAAATCTGCGCTATATTGATTTTCTGCTCTTGTCCAGTTTTCCCCTCTCTGGGATCAAAAATTGAGTCCCAAGGACTGTGCTAACAGACTGCTTGATTGTTACTTAATAACTTAGCCCACACGACAACTTGTACAATTCAACTGTGATAACGCCTAGTAGTCTAGGGGATCTGTAGTGATAGAATATAGGCGTCACTGGGCTATGTGGGGTCTTTGTTTCTTTTCAGGAAAACTTGAAACCTTTTTGGTGGATGTAACCGCCGCTATCAATTAGACTTGTGATCCCACTTTTTTTTTTTTTTTTTTTGCTAACAGCTCTTCGTAAACGCTTGATGTAAGGTTCTTTATAAGAACTTAGTCCCTCATGAACATTTGTATTACATTGAACTGTGTATCGCCTATGATTCATGGGGAGACATATAGGCAGGCACGTGGCTTGATCAACCGGCTATTTTGGTGTCCTTTATCTTTCTTTTACACGATAATGCTTTTGGTGAACATGCCCTGCTAAATTAAGATTGTGATCCACTTTTTTTTTGGTCAAAGCTTGTAATTTAGGGGAATCTTTGAAGTTATAACATTATCTAACCCTGTTCTAGAACAGAATCTTATAATTACGAATTGCCCTGTATGTAAACAGGGCGATGGGGTCTAGCATGGTCTAGCGAGTAGATCTCTGTCCAGATTCACCACTGTCGGTTCACCTGTTTGAATGAATCGGGTTGCCCTGCTCTAGCGCCACAACTTCCTCACTAAAATAGGTGCGGCCTGAGGAAATCTACAGGCTTAGATATAAGGCCAGATCCCCCCTAGATAATATGAAATCCCCACCTACACGTTCCTCACGGCAGACCCGATGATGGGAGGTTACGTGACAACAGATTTCAACTGAATTAAGGAAGAGTGTAACAAACTAGGGGACCAAAACAAGGAGATGGAGAGTCTTACGATCCCCTTCCCTTCTTTTGCCCCCCTCCCCTTTTTTTCATTTTTCCCTTCCCTTTTTCCTCTCCCTTTTTCCCGATACGGTATTGTTGGATGTTGAAAAAATTATTAGCCAGACATTATTGAGCTAACAACTGAAACAAATCATGAAAATATTGAATTGAATGACTAGGAAAAAACAGCCAAGACGGAAAAACAATATATGATTAGGTATACCCGGAAAGGGGGAGAGGGAGGAGAGATTGGCGGGGGTGAAGCGAAATACACGAAGGTTGATAGGAACATTTGGCCTTTCTTGGGCAGAAGGCTTTTCAATTCGTTGGGTAGAAAGGGCCCCATCGTGTAACCTTTAAGAAACCACGCACAAAGGAGCAAGGACCCAGAGCTGTTCTCATTAGATTGTCAACTAACCCGAATGAAAGGGACCTATTTTGCGTTTTGCTAGACAAGCGACTCAGCTGTGTAGATGGTCAAAAGATTTTTTTTTCCAGATTTTTCTAGGAAACGCAAAAAGTCTTAGAGGCTAGGCTTCACTGTGGGATGAAGGTAAAAAACGTTAATGGAAGCGAGAAAAGACCATACTCATTGCTCTTTCCCCCCTCTAAGTAACGGGTAACTGCCAAAGATAGAACCTGTTTTTTGAGAAAACCAGAGGAAGCCATCTGAATGGCTGAGGGGGGGGGGGGGGGAGACAGGGGGTTGAAGTTGTCTGAATTTTTTTCTTTTTCTTTTTTTTTTTTCTTTTGATATTCAGAGAACATTTTCGGCCTGGAGGGGGAGAGAGGAGGGAGGATGGGCCTTAGGAGGGTTGAGAGATCGATGGAGGATGTAAACTGTAGTTACGACTGTTCATGGGGAGGAGGAAGGGAAGGGAGGGAGCACCCGTGGAGAATGGTTTTTTTTTTGTTTTTTTTTTGGGTTGGTTTTTTTTTTTTCCTCTTAGAATGGAATGATGTACCCCTAGTATTAAAGATATTAACATGAATATGAAGGGGACTAACGCGACCGGCTAAAGAGGTGTGCAACATTTGATCTTATACAAATACACTTACAAGACATTGTATGCCTTACAGAGACCCATTTGACCCCTGATTGCGGAATTGGGCTAGTGAAAAATGGGCGGTGGGAAGAATCTTCGTTATGGAAATTTACTCAAGAAGGGGTTTCAATAATCTTTCCACTTAAAATCGATTTTCAAGTTTGGTAAGAGTAAAAGATAGATCCAAGGCGGGAGATCTGTTTTTTTTGAATGGCACCCTGCTGGTCAAAAACACAAAAATTTTGTGTGGCTGGCGTTTACATCCCCCCCCCCCCCTTCTCACTTAGCGAGGTGTTTGATGGAGAACTCTTAAGTTCATGGAGGGAAAAGAGGAAAGAGAACCTACCCTCTGAAGTTGTGGGGATTTTATAATGCAGTGTTTTGATCCTGGCTGTGACCTGCATTAATTTAGGATTAGTAGGAGAAACAACCTTCAAGAACAGTTGCTTCTAAACTGGCTCCTTCTGTGAGGAATTTGGTTTGCTGGATGTGTGGCGGTCCAAATACGGAAGCCAAGGAGGGTGTATCTTGCCACAATAAAACACAACACTCTTCTAGGCTATCGACCATTTGCTTGGTGATTCTCTCCCCTTATTTCTAAGGTAGCCGATGAGGTCTGAAACCCATTATTATCTCACGAATCAATGCCAGTAGTGGTAACCTTGGGGGAGAGGGAGAAAGTGGGAGAATAGATCATTGAATTTAAATTGACCCACATTGGCTACCTATATTAGAGGCACCAGATGTGAGGAAATACGGGTAAACGGAATGTTGGGTCGGAATGAAATGGAGAAGTCAGGCTCCATTCGAAGTTTGGGACGTCACTAAGGCCTTAATTGAGGGGAATATTCACAAAAAGGTGATAGGGGGAAGAGAGAGATGAGTAGATCAGCTACCAGAGCGAAATTAAGAAACGAGTAGAAAGAAGGCAGGAAGTAAAGATGGGGGAACGAGCAGCCAACAACTAAGGAGATTTTGAGAAAGCAAGAAAACTGGAATATGAAGGCATGTTCTACTATCAAATAGCACAACAAAGATGTTTTTCAGGGTCAAGATTTTTTCAGAAGGGGGAGGGAGGAGGTTCAGATTCGTGCTCAGGGGTTCGAGCTAGCTCCTGGGTAAATGGAGGTACTCAATCTCCAAAGCCAACATCAAGAAAGTAAGGACGGGGATATGAAAAAGATCCACTCGCAATCGGGAACATTTTACATGTGTTTCTATGAGCAACTAATAGATCCACTCGGTCCAGAGGGGTGGCCGGGGGGGGGTGCAGAAGAGTTTCTGGGAAAGATTAATCTCCCCAACTAAATGAGGGGCCAGAAACAAGAACAATGTTGGACGAACCTGTATCATTAGCAGAATAAGAAGAGACAGTGGCGGCTGTACTAAGCGATCTTCTCCGGGGACACGGATTTCGTTTGCTTTGTATAGGAAGTATTAGAAGTACTCCCTGCCCTTGTGCTGATGTACTTACTGAAAGCAAAAAAGAGGGGAGGAGAAAATGCCGGGACTCTATGATGCAAGCAGATATTGGGGTCGCTAATCCCAAAAAAGGGGAGGAAAGAGATATTTAATAAATGGTGGTCATTTAGGCCTATTTCACTTCTGAACACGATGCGATCAGGATTATAGCGAAACTCCTTTGCGAACAGTGCTCCAAAGAGTTTTCCTCTATCATTCACGCAGACCCAATGGGTTTTGGTTCATCCGGGACGGGAAAATGAATGATTTATACATAGTACTTTACCTAAGCGATTGTTTAAAATGGGAAGGGGGGGTTGGGGGGGGCTTCCGCTCCATCCTGCCCTTGAGACGCAGAGTAAAGGAGTTTTTGACCGGGTGGAGTCTGAGCGTTCCTCTGGAATTTGTGAAGCAATTTGGGTTGGGTCGGTTTTTATAGGATGGTCCAGCTGTTAATAGCGCTTAACGGTTTCAAGGGTGGAATAAATGGGGCTCGAGTCCGAGAGTTTACCTGACTAGAGGAACTAGACAGGGACTTCCCCCTTCATCCGCTATTATACGCTATGATAATCGAACCACTTAGCGATTTATTATAGGGAAGATCATGGAATAGCGGGAGGGGGCTAGTGTGTGGTAGTGGTAAGAAGGATAATTGTGTTTATACGCAGATGATTGCATCCTAGTATTTGGCAAGAACTCTGTAACGCTACCCAAGGTGATGGCGGTGCAAGAAGATTTGGGAAGTGGTCCGGGCTTCAGATAAACTTGGGCAAAATCGCAATGCTTCCTTTAGATCCCGGGGGTTGGTGTTTAAAGAGGTGGCTACTAGAACAGAACGGTAACCTATGATGAACAGTTTTAGAATCTCAGGCATACAAATAGAAAAGAATGGATTAGGTTTTGTGGAAATTAATCTGCTCCCCTTTTGAAAGCGATGATAGAGGAAAGAATACATGCTGGATAGTTACTGTATCAAGTGCAGATAGGATAGGTACTATTAAAATGACACTCCTCCCGCAATTCTATTTGTGCTCTCAGCCAGTCCAGTAATGGATTGAGGAGTCACTGTTCTAGGAGGCGATTCATAGGGGTTGCTCAACGCCTCATATGGGGACGGAAAAAGTTACGACATGAAGTTAACGTTACCTATATCGGCCTTCCGGAAGAAGGGCTGGGGATTACCCTTTTTTAAGGGATACTTTAATAGCTGCCACAGTAAGTAGGTTAGTCAAATTTGAGGAAAGCAACCCGGTTAGAGGTAAGTACTTATGAGCTGCTACAATTAACCAAAGGATCCCGACAAAAGTCACTTATAAAGATTAGAGAGCGGTATTTTGATACCGAAAGGTTATCGATTGGGAGTTGTTAAAGTGGTTACTGAAATGTTGGAAAAGAGATAAAGAAAATGCCGAACATCCACGGGTTTTTGATAAACCCCTGTTAGGGAGATACTATCACGACAAGAGTTTTTGAGTATTCCGGGGCTCCGGGTTCTGGAAGATTGGTGGGCTTAACTTGTATCACCTTTTTGATAGATGGGAGGTTAGGGCTTTTTCATATTTTGACAGAGGTATGTCACCTTAAGAAGGGCGATTTTTTGAGATAGGTGTAGCTTTTTAAGTGCACACCGCATCAAAGTATAACAATACAAAAAAAAGAAGGGGATAGTTTTAAGGATGTGAATCACATGAATGTATAGATATGGTCTGAATACACTGGTAAATTTAGAATATGTTTCAAAAAATATATAACAATAGGAAAGGGGTTTCGTTATTAACGTAAGGACACAATTCACGCTACAAAGTGGGAAAGGAGGTTGGGTGTGTGTTTGAATCATCTGTGTAATTGGGGGAGTGTGTATATGGAATGGAGACCATTGCTCAATAGGATGGAACCATAGACTCAATACCAATACTGCATTTCCATAAGAGTTATATCTAACCAACAGAGGTTATGGAGAACACGTAAAGGAAAATAGGTGTTTGAGATGCGGAATTGGGAAGCAAATTCCCTTCATGTGTATATGGGCCCGCCCCCAACATCCAAGGTTTTCTGGAATGATATTTCTTACCTATCTATACAATACTTGGGTGACGGCTCTGTACTTACACTGAAAAGTGCTATTCTGGTGATTTGAAGGGACAGAGTTTGACCAAGCAAAGCAACACATTGGTCAAGACGAGTGTTCCATTTGGGTCGAGTTGTGTATGCTAGGAAAATGGGTGGATCTGCAGAGGCTCCACAAACATTGAGAGTTCTTCAGCTCCAATGAAGAGCTTGAGGTTCTAGAGACAAATTAAAACGTTATGAGCGTTACCTGGGTTTGGCCACGCAGGCAAGGGGGAAGGAGAGGTGGAGCAACTAGCGAGATTATGGACGATAAATTAACATCTTGGAAAATGGAAGTCTCACCGTGGGTTATCCTGCTTCCTTCACCCACACCCCCCCTTGCCATGATTAGGGAGCTGTTTTTTTTTTTTTTTTCCTTTCTCCACGGGTGCGTGAGGGTTGGGTGTCCCCTTGTCTGGAGTTCGGGAAATAGTCCTGCAATTATATGCTACAACAATTCTACACCGGTTCAATTTAACGGTCACAATGTTGGAATCTTAATACCCAATTAACAATTTTGTATACCTGGTTTGTTCTAATGTAAAGGGAATGCACCTGTGGTGTACATGTGTTTTGGAGTGCAGGACAATGAATAAGAGAAGTTTAAAAACTTGAAAAGATAATAGAAATAGGGAGAAAAGAAAAAGGAGAAAAGAGGATATTGTTATTATGTATAACAGAAATCACTGCCTTTTAACTGCTTGTAACAGACCCACACAGAATGATTGTAATGTAATGTGTATTTTTATTTAAATTTGAAATAAAATGGCTTATAAAAAAAAAAAAAAAAAATGTTCAGAATCAAGCTTTTCCATATTATAAGTGCATAAGATTTGATGACAAAATAATAAACATAAATACATAAGCCACGGTTACCCGACTTAAGAACATCCGACTTACAGACAACCTAGTAATCAAACAGACTGCGGAGGTTAGTAAGTTACTTACTTTAGCCCTAGCTACAATAAACGCTATAAAGTTACAAAGGTGTCTGCCATTAAGCTTTTTTTAATCTCGTTCGGATTACAACCCAATATTTTAATAGTCCAATTGGGCAGCAGATACAAAAAAAATTTGGCTGTGAATACAATTATAAAATATAAAGTTTAGACTTACAAAATCAACTTAAGAACAACCTACAGAAACCTTATCTGTAGTAGTTCGGAACTGCCTTGATTTGGTTGTTCTCAAAATATATTATAAACGGAAGTATCAGCCTGTTGTGATGGTGTTTTATGCCCACTTACAGACCATCTGTAACATAAAAAAAAGTTTAATAGACACAAACATATCCATCCAGAAGATTATTTGTCTCCGCTCTTCTGTCAGTTGGATGGAAAGAAAAAAAACAAAGACAAGATAAAAACAAGGGGCACATTTAATAAGTGGCAGTGTCAGCAGTTTTCTGTTGACTTTGCACATTTCTTTTAGGTGGCAAACTGCTGCACGGGTATTTAGAAATGCCCCTGCCGCCACATTTGTGTCATCCATGTGGACCCGTTTGTGTGCGTGCTGCGGCACTATGCTTACATGTACGCAAAGTTCGCATGAATGTGTTCGTTCCAGTCTCAGTCTGACACAAGTGAGTGAAAACTCTGTTGGGGGCAGGGTGCAAGAGGAGATACTGTGTTTCTTCTATGGATTGCTCCTTCCATGCAGACCCCGTGTACCAGAAATCAGAATCTTTCCGGGCACCACTATGCCTGCCTAACTACACATGGTTGGAAAACTTTACTTACAACTTTGTGCTGCCACCATGTTCTGCGTCAAACCACCTCCCCTTAAAAACATTGCAATACAATAAGCCTTTTGCACCCTGCTAACTAATATGAGTTATGCATATATTACGACTTTCTCTACCTGCCATCATTAATAGATAATAGATCAGTAGAATACATATCATAGAATTACATTAATGGAAGTTTTTTCACATAACTTAAGACCTCTCTATCCTCTCCAACAACATTAATATTGCAACAAAATACCCATCAGTGTAATATCATTTTCAAATGTTTTCTGAATTCAGCAGCACCGAGCTGTGTTTACACATGCAGGTACATGCAAAGCTGGAATAAATCAGCTATGCACTCCCGCTCCAAGACGAGTGTTTTTCTCCCATGATATTTTACTTTCTTGTGGTGCACCATAGTGTGTAACATGTATCAATATCCACAAAACCCACTAGCGTTAAAATAGCTGTTGTCTGATTTCTGATCTTTGGCAATCTTTCCTATCTGAGGTTACCGTACTGTATTTTGGTCTATATGCCAAATATAAGAGCTTGCATTCTACCTTACCACGGCCATTTGATGTGATTTCACAGACTCAATGCTTGGGCAAACTTTAAGGGAACTTCCAGATGCATCATGTTGACGGTATGTCTGCACATTTCCACACGGTTACTTATCTATAAGTGTTTATGTTTTACATGAGAACACGGTGCATACATGTTGGTTGATCATACCTCTGCCTGTAATCCAAACAAAAACAAACAAAAACAAATCAAGTGTCTTTTCAATCTTTATAGAAAATCTGTCAAAAATACTCCCTAATATAACCTTATGTTTGTTATTACCAGACAGTTTATAGTTCCTTTTTAATGTTCTGTGTATATAAACTCTGTCGTAGTCTTCTATTAATACACATGATGTACCTCCCACACGTCTGTTGCCCCCAACTGGACTCTCCAACTCCCTACCAACCTCCTTCTGTACTCTTGTGATGAACAAATTTCGCACCCTGCGATTCTCACACTTCAGGCCACTTATGCGTCATTCGTGATAAATAAAAGTTATGTATTTGCAAATGAAATGCTTGTTCCTATAGGGTCATGGGGGCCATTTTATCGGATACACACTACAATAAAGAGAATGTTGGTGAAATCAACTTCCTGTTTGTGGCACTATCGAGATATAGGATGGGGAAAAACTTTTCAAGATGAGTCGGTTGACCTGGTGCCATTTAAGAAGTTGGCCCTTTTGGATCCACTACTTTTTTTCCAATATTTCCGTGAATTGAGGGTCATGTAACACTTTAACAATCAAACTGATTGGATTTTCATTCTCCCACAAGAAAAAAATGGTGACTGTATTATTTCACTGCAGTGTATTACAATTTATCCTTTGTTTATAATGCCATTCATTGTTGGCAGAGAGTTAAACTTGACGACTGCGGATAGAAATCGTGTTGAAGTTCTGGTGATACCTGGGTCCTAGATGGGCAAATTGTGACCGAATCAAATTCACAAACGAATCCTCGTTAACGAAACCAAGCATTTCTCTGGGCTGCAGAGCATTCCTTTAGGTGCGTCCGTTGTAGAAACGTTGTGCCAACTGCTTAAATAGCATAGGGAATGTCTTTGCCGTGTTTCTTCTTCAAACACAGGGCCTTGTGTTTTCCCAGTATGGACACGCACAAGAGCAGACATCGCGCGGCTCCTGCTCAGAATCGCCACTTCCCCGCGTCAACATTCAACTTCATGGCACTTCCAATAAGGCCGCGAATGCACCTACCTACGCGTTCCAAGCTCCTAGACCGCTCGAAAAGGAACCCCTCTGCGCCCCTTTCTTCCTCTTTCTTTCCTCGGTCACAAATGTACTTCGTCCCATCTTTCTGACAACAGGTCCCCCTGCCACCCCTTCCACGTCCCTCCTCCCTTTCTTGGTCACAATGTATAGTGTACGGTGGCATCAAAGAGCAACAAGAGCGGCAGAGTGGCCAATATGCAGATAATGATAGTGTGTTGGTGGCATCAGAAGCAGCCAGCTCTAGCATGCAGCAGGTCATGGCCCGCAGTAGTGGCACAAATCATATATCTATGTAAATCTGCCGTGGTCATCAGCAAGAAGCCAGCAGAGCTGCTGCAGATGGGCCAATGATACTAATGACAATGGCGTTCAGAAGCTGATCATGGCAGATGCAGCAGAGCCGCAGCAGGACGGGCCACACAGGGTATCGTGTGAAGGCGGCATCCAGAAGCAAAGCAGCAGCAGGAGCCGCCAGAGTGGCACAAATGATTAGTGTGGAAGCCCCGGTGCAATCCAAAAGTCCAGCAGAACCGCAGAGTGGCACCATGATATAGGTGGGAATGAGGATGGCGGACAATCCAGTCCCTGGTAAAGATGGTAGGCTAGGCAGAATGGTGCAAAGCGAACGAAGTTAAGGCAAGGGAAGGAATTGTGGACACTCGGATTCCGGCGCGCGGCGCATCAGAATAGTAGCTGAGGGCAGGTGATGTTAACGAACCCCAACTAATTTCTCAAACGTGTGGAGGGAGGCGTCATGGACTGAATCTAATCATGCATTAGCGCATTGTGAGTTGAATCTGGCCGTCCAAGCTATTATCTTGACAATGGTCACGTCTCTCCCACAATTACAGGTGGACACAGAGTGACCAGAGGTTACCCTGGGGGTACGATGCCCCCACGCACTGAACCCCCCACTCTGATGCCACACTACTACTTGGCCCATGGGACAGCTCTCTCGACAAACTCCGCAAGTTGCGGCCACGCATCAAGTTTGGCGCCCAGTAGTCCATGGGATCCTCTACCTCAGGTGGTAAAAGTTGCTGTCCAAGTAGGCGGCACCACACTGCTGGTGCCGGGGTGCTCTCATGTTCCTGCTTGCTGCTGCTGCTGTTGGCGGCTACCCTCCTCACAGGCGGTGAAGAAAATACTCATTAAGGAATCCAGACTTAACGCGACTGTTGTTGATTGAACTCTACTTGCTTCCTACCCCCCCAGCTCCCACAGGCAGCATGGGCCATGTATATACGTGACTGGACAGAGGGAGGACAATGGTGTCACATAGGCAGTGCCAACTGTGCAACATCATATTTCTCTATAGTATGCCAGTTGTTCCTTACCCCTCTCAGCCAGGACAAAAACAGTCACCCTTTTGGAACGTAGCCGAGGTCCAAGTAGGGTGGAGAGCCAAAAGTCATTCCTATGCCGGATCGTTAAACTATGTCTTCACTAGTTAGGCAAAGCAGCATTGCTGTGGGCACTCGCAAGGTTACCAGAGGACTCCCGGTCTCCATAATCCACAGTTATACTCCACGGTACTTCAGGGTCATCTGCCTCGTCTTTCTACGTCCTCCGGAGCCTCCCTGCTACCCTCGTCCTGTCACCCTGAGTAGAAAAACCACCAAATTGCAAAAACCAGATCTCTGCTTGTGCTCCAACTGTACCTCCTGCCTCCAGTTCACTCCCCCCCGATCATGTGCCCAGTTTTAGAATTGCTTGCAGATGGGTGTAAGGACTTCAGGAAACTTGTTGACTACCAATTGACACCCGGCGCAATGCAGGCTCATGGACCATCCCTTCCTGTTTAGCAGGACACACATGTTCTCCCATTGTGTCTGTCACCCCCATTGGGGTTCCCGATTTGTAGTTGTGCGCGGAGAAAGACACACATGAATTTCTCCTGAATGACGCAGAGCAGTTCCTCTCCGTTGACTTACGTTCGCCCGAGCAAACCAGGTGTAAACTGCGGTGCCCTGCACAGTTGGTATGATGGACGCAGCACTTGTGGAGGATGATGGGGTGGTGGTGTGCAGAAGAGGAGGGAAGGAGCGGCCACACCTGGGCACTATCAGGAAGAGCAGCAGTTTGACAATGTGGGTGAGAGAAAGTGCTCTGTGCGCATGGAGGGAAGACAATGGGAGCGTGAAGCAAGCAAACTTCACCACGTTTGCCGTAAAGGACATATCTTGGCCTGACCATAATTAAGCTCCACATGTCCGCGCTGTGGCCGTGCACATTTGGAAAAAGGAAACTGATATGCTCAAAAAAAGGGAATGGCCCACCTTCCTGTTGTACATAATTGGTGAAGGGCCTGCACATAGTTTTTTGGAAAAAAATTGCTGCTGGAACTCTCCCCTCCTGGTTCGGCCAACAACCATAGTTTCTCTGAAGTGGTGCAGAGTCCCGTACTTGGAAAGGGAAGACTGCAGTACCAACAACTTTCGACAAGAGCACAGTCAGCTCTGCACACCTTAGGATGTGCTGGACGCATAGAGGTGTCTTTTGTAATCGACTCTCTCAACGACGGCTGGCACATGCGTGCGCGGAGCAGGAGCATCTGGATCCGAGGAGATGAGTCAACGACAACAGCTCCCTGCGGCGAGGTGGCTGGGCCTTGACTTGCCTGAAAAGGAATGTTGTGCCACTAGTTGCTGCTGATGTTGTGCGGCGCCTGTAGGGATGGACCCATCTGACAAACCCACCCGTTTCTCACCAGGCCATTGGATGTGACCGCTGCATGTGTTGGCGCAGGGCAGGTGTGCCAAGTTAGCTCCCTGGCCACCTCACGACTCACTTTTCGCCTCTGACATATCGACGATACCTCACGCTCGCTTCCTCTGGTTCTCACCGCTGAGGTGGTAATTTACCGCCTAGCACTCTGCCTGAGGACGACTACAATTTAACTAAACTACCCGCAGCTGCCTCACTGAGCCCCTATGACCACTGCTTATTTGGGCCTACCCGCATCAGGATTGTGTACCCCGCGGACGTTTGCTCCCTCCTCGCATCTGGCTGCCACCCTGCTGACTCAACAGCCAACAGTAGCGACTCTGCCTGCTCTGCAAGCTGACACTCTCTTCGCGCCAGACGATGAATGAATCCCCTGCTACACCCGGCGCCAAATGTGATCGGCTAATCATCGTCATTTTTTGCGTTCCTCGGGACTCTGCACCTCCTCACCAGTTGTCAGTATGTCACACCTGCCTACTGCAGGAAGCAGGGAAGTCTGCCCCACCACCTCGTTCACTGCAAGCACTGCTGACTGTCACAAGACACTTCTCCCTCCTGAATAGTGGCAGAGCCGGTTGAGGACAGTGTGAGGGCCGCTGACCTGCTCTGGCATGCCAACTAATTGTTGATCAAGGAGTAACCTACGGACCTTTGGGGGGGTTGTTACAGATTGTATTTTGAGGAATTGGATACCTCAATCAACCCATCACAACCTTTGGTTGTTGATCAACACACTTCACAGAATGACAACAGCCAATTCTGGCCTCAGAGTCACCCCTGCGACATCATTCCCTTAGTGTACTGCCCACCTCTCCTGCTCCACTGCCACCTTTCTGTCTGACAATAGTGGTTGTATAATTTCAGCAAAAATCACTGTATAAACTACATGGATTTGACACATAAATCTGGCTGTAAACTAGAGCCCCCAAAAGGTATTGCAATGTGCGTTATACAGATACCCCACAACTGACAGTGTAATTTCAGCGAAAATCACTGTATAAACTACGTGGATTTGACACGTGAGTCTGGCTGTAAACTAGAGCCCCCAAAAGGTATTGCAATGTGCGTTATGGCGGTCACTGGGCTATGTGGTCATTTGTTCTTGTCAGGAAAAACGTTTGGAAAAACCTGTTTTGGCTTGGATGGTAACCCGCCGCTAGTCATTAGCTTGTGATCCCACTTTTTTTTTTTTTTTCTTTTGCCAACAGCCTCTTTCTGTAAACGCTTCGATGTAGGTTCTTTCATAAGAACTTAGTCACTTTTCTGAACATTTGTATTCAATTGAACTGTGATGCGCCTATGATTCATAGGGGAGACCTATAGGCAGGCACGGGCCTTGATAAGCCCGCTTTCATGTGTGCCTTTATCTTGTCTTTTACAGGACTTAATGCGGTTTGGTGAACTGCCCTGCAAATTAAGATTGATCACTTTTTTTTTTTGGCCTCAAAGCCTTGTCAAGTTAGGGGAATCTTTGAAGTTATTACACACGTTATCTGGAACCCCTTGTTCTAGAACAGTAAATCTTATAATTACGAATTGCCCTGTATGTAAACAGGGCGATTGGGGTCCACGCATGGTCAGCCGGGAGTAGAATCTCTTGTCCAGCAAATTTTTACAACCACATGTCCGGTTTTCGACCGCCCCTGTTTCTGATATTGAATCGGTTGCCCTGCTCTAGCCGCCACCAAAACTTCCTACATAAAATAGGAGGGCCACTACCGGAAATTCTACACGGCTTAGATATAAGGCCACGATCCCCCCCCCTAGATAATATGAAATCCCCACCTACCCGTTCCTTCACGGCAGACCCCGAGTGATGGGAGGTTTACCCGTGAGCAACAGATTTCAACTGATCTAACCCTGGAAGAGTGTAACAAACTAGGGGACCAAAAGCAAGGGAGATGGAGAGTATCTTGACAGATCCCCCCCTTCTCCCCCCCCCCCCCCCCCCTCTTTTCCCCCTCTTTTTTTTCTGCCCCCCCCCCCCTCCCCCCCCCTTTTTTTTTTTTCCCATTTTTCCCCTTTTCCCCCCTTTTTTTTTCCTCTCCCTCTTTTTTTTTCCCTGGTACCGGTAGTGTTGGATGTGAAAACAATTATTTAGCCAAGACATTATTTGAGCTAACAACTGACAACAAATCTATGAAAGATAAGTTGAATTGAATGACTAGGAAAAAAAACAGCCAAGACGGAAAAACAATATATTAGAATTTAGGATTACCCAGGAAAGGGGGAGGAGGGAGTGAGCACGATTGAGCTGGGGGGTGAAGCGAAAACAGAAGGTTGATAGGAACATTTGGTTCTTTGGCAGAAGGCTTTTCAGTATTGCGTTGGGGTAGAAAGGGCCCCTCGTGTAACCTTTAGAAACCACGCACAAGGAGGCAAGACCCAGAGCTTGTTCTCATTAGATTGTCAACTACCAATGAACAGGGACCTTTTTTGCGTTTTGGTTAGACAAAGCGACTCAGTCTTGTAGATGGTCAAAAGATTTTTTTTTTCCAGATTTTTCTAGGGAAACGCAAAAAAAGTCTTAAGGCTTGCTTCTCTGGGGGAAAGATTAAAAAACGGTTAATGGAAGCGAAAATACCATACTCATTGCTCTTCCCCCTCTAAGCTACGGGTAATCTCACAGATAGGAACCTTGTTTTTTGAGAAAACCAGAGAAGCCATCTGAAGGCTGGAGGGGGGGGGGGGGGAGACAGGGGGTTGAAGTTGTTGAAGTTTTTTTCTTTTTCTTTTTTTTTTCTTTTGATATGTTCAGAGAACATTTTCGGCCGGAGGGGGAGAGAGGCAGGGAAGTGGCGTCTTAGATGGTTTGGAGAGATCGATGGAGGATGTAAACTATTTTAACTAACTTTAGGTCATGGGAGGAGGGGAAGGGAAGGGAGGGAAGCACCGATGGAGAATGTGTTTTTTTTGTTTTTTTTTGTTGGGATTGGTTTTTTTTTTTTCCTCTTAGAATGGAATGATGTACCCGCTAGTATAAAGATATTAACAGAATAAAGGGGACTAAGTCGACCGGCTAAAGAGGTGTGCAACATTTGATCTATACAAAGACACTTACAAGCATTGTATGCCTTACAGAGACCCATTTGACCCCTGATGCGGAATTGGGCTAGGAAAAATGGGGGGTGGGAAAGAATCCTTCGTTATGGGAAAGTTACTCAAGAGGGGTTTCAAGTACAATTGCTTTCACTCTAAAATCGATTTTCAAGTTTTGGTAGGTAAAAAGATAGACTAAGGACGGGAGATCTGTTTTTTTTTAATGGCACCCTGCTGGTTCAAAAACAAACAAAAATTTTTGTGGCTGGCGTTTTACATCCCCCCCCCCCCCTTCTCATTAGAGGTGTTTTGAGGAGAACTCTTAAGTTCAGGGAGGGAAAAGAAAGAGAACCTACCTCTGAATTGTGTGGGATTTTAGAATGCAGTGTTTATCACTGGCTGGTACTGCATAATTTAGGATAGTAGGAGAAACAACCTTCAAAACAGTTCTTCTAAACTGGCTCCTTTGTGAGGAATTTGGTTGTGCTGGATGTGGGCGGTCCAAATACGGAGCAAGAGGTGTATCTTTGCCACAATAAAACCACAACACTCTATCTAGGTATCGACCATTTGCTTGTGAGTTCTCTCCCCTTATTTTAAGGTAGCCGAATGAGGTCTGAAACCCCCATTATTATCTACAGAATCACATGCCAGTAGTGGTAACCTTGGGGGAGGAGTGGGGAAGGAAGTGGAGAAATATCATGAATTTAAATTGACCCCACATTGGCTACCTATATTAGAGGCACCAGATGTGAGAAATACGGGTAAACGGAATGTGGGTCGGAATGTAGAATTGAGAAGTCAGGCTCCATTGAGAAGTTTGGGACCACTAAGGCCTAACTTGAGGGGATATTCACAAAAAGGTGGATAGGGAAGCGAAAGAGAGATGTAAGATAGATCAGCTACCAGGAGCGAGAAATTAAGAAACGCAGTAGAAAGAAGCAGATAGTAAGATGGGGGAACGAGCAGCCAACAATAAGGGGAATTTGAGAAAGCAGAAAATGAATACGAGGCCTGTTCTACTATCATAAAGCACACAATAGATGTTTTTCAGGGTCAAGTATTTTTCAGAAGGGGGGAGGAGAGAGGTACAGATTCTGTGCTCAGAGGGTTCGAGCTCCCTGGGTAAAGAGGTATCTCATTCCCAGCCAATACATAGAAAAAGGAGGGGATATCGAAAAAGATCCACTCAAATTGGGAAACATTTTACAGTGTTTCTATGAGCAACTAATAGATCCACTAGATCAGAGCGGGTCACGGGAGGGGGGGCAGAAGAGTTTCTGGGAAGATTACTCCCCAACTAAATGAGGGCCAGCAAGACAAATGTTGGACGAACCTTTTCATTAGCAGAATAAAAGAGACGTGGCAGGCGTACGTAAACGATCTTCTCCGGGGACGACGGATTTTCGTTTGCTTGTGATAGGAAGTATTAGAAGTACTCCTGCCCTTGTGCTGATGTACTTATGAAAGCAAAAAAGAGGGAGGAAAAATGCCGGGACCTCTATGATGCAAGCAGATCATTGGTCCTAATCCCAAAAGGGAAGAAAGCTAGAAAGATATTTAGATAAATGTGGTCATTTAGGCCTATTTCACTTCTGAACACTGATGCATAGATTATAAAGCGACAACCTTCCTTGCGAACATGCTCCAAACGGTTTTCCTCTATCATTCCGCAGACCCCAATGTGTTTTGGGTTCATCCGGGACGGGAAATGAATGATTAGTATACATAGTACTTTACTCAGCGATGTTTAAATGGGAAGGGGGGGTGTGGGGGGGGCTCCGCTCCATCCTCCCTCGGAGACCGAGTAAAGGCAGTTTGACCAGGGTGGAGTGCTGAGCGTTCCTCTGGGAATTTGTGAAGCAATTTGGGTTGGGGTCGGTTTTATATAGGGATGGTCCAGCTGTTAATAGCGCTAACGGTTTGCAAGTGGTGAATAAATGTGGGCTCAGATCCAGAGATTTACACTGACTAAGGAACTAGACAGGGACCTTCCCCCTTCATCCGCTATTATACGCTATGATAATCGAACCACCTAGCGATTTATTAAGGGAAGATCATGGAATAGCCGGGAGGGGGCGGGTGTGGGTGTGGTAAGAAGGATAAATTGGTGTTTAACGCAATGATTCATCCTAGTATTTGCAATAAGACTCTGTAACGCAGTATCCAAGGTGATGGCGGTGCTAGAAGATTTGGGAAGTGGTCCGGGCTTCAGATAAAACTGGGCAAAATCGCAATGCTTCCTTTAGATCCCGGGTTGGGTTAAAGAGGCTACTAGAACAGAAGGTAACCATATGGATAGGAACAGTTTTAGATCTAGGGCATACAAATAGCAAAAGAATTGGATAGTTTGTGCGAAATTAATCTGCTCCCCTTTTGCAAGCGTTGATTAGAGAAAGAATACAATGTGGGATAGGTTACTGTATAAGGCAGATAGGATAGGTCTATTAAATGACACTCCTCCCGCAATTCTATTTGTGCCTCTCAGCCCAGTCCAGATGGATGAGGAGTCACTGTTCTAGGGGATTCGATTGAGGCGTTGCTCAACGACCTCATATGGGGGACGGAAAAAGTTCGATGAAGTTAAGTTCACCTATATCGGCCTTCCGAAGAAGGGCTGGGGATTCCCTGTTTTTAAGGGATACTTTAATAGCTGCACAGTAAAGGTTATCAAATGAGGAAAGCAACCCGGTAGAGGGTAAAAGTACATGAGTGCTGCTACAATAACCAAGGATGCCGACCAAAATCACTTATAAGTATTGAGAGCGGTATTTTGATACCGAAAGGTTACCGACTTGGAGTGGTTAAAGTGTTACTGAATTGTTGGAAAAGGATAAAGGAAAATGCCGAAACAGCCACGGGTTTTTGATTTTTAACCCCTGTTAGGGAGAAACTATCCACCAGACGAGTTTTTGAGTATTCCGGGGACTCCGGGTTTGGAAAGATTGTGGGGTTAACGTTGTATCACCTTTTTGATAGATGGGAAGGTTAGGGCCTTTTTCATATTTGACAGAGGTATGTTCACCTTAAGAAGGGCATTTTTTGAGATAGGTGTCTTTTAAGTCGCACACCGCATGCAAAGTATAATTATTAAAAAAAAAGAAGGGGATAGTTTTAAGGATGTGAATCACATGACTGTATAGATATGGTCTGGAATACACTGGTAACATTAGAGATATAGGTTTCAAAAAAATATATAAACACATAGTGAAAGGGGTTTCGTTTTAACGTAAGACACAATTCACGCTACAAGTGGGAAAGAGAGTTGGTGTGTTGATCATCTGTTAATTGGGGAGTGTGTATAATGGAGATAGAGACCATTGCTCAATAGGATGGAACCATAGACTCAATACCAATACTGCATATCATAGAGTTTTTCTACACCAACAGAGTTATGGAATGAACACTAAAGGACATAATAAGTGTTTGAGAGCGGAATGGTGGGAAGCAAATTCCCTTCATGTGTATATGGGCATCTGCCCCAAATCCAAGGTTTTCTGGAATGTATTTTCTTACCTATCTATCACAATACTTGGGGACGTGCTCTGTCACTTACACTGAAAAGTGCTATTCTGGTGATTTGAAGGGACAGGAGTTTGACCAAGCAAAGCAAACCATTGGTCGACGAGTGTTCCATTGGGTCGAGTTTGTATACGCTAGGAAATGGGTGGGATCTGCAGAGGACTCCAACAAGAGAGCATTGGCGTTAGAGCATTACCGTTGAGCGTCCTGTTGGCCATGCGGAAGGTAGGTGAGGTCCAACATGAGAATGATATTTCTTGGATTCTGAGCAAATTAATAGTATGAGCAGTATTTGGCATCGGCAGCGGAGGAGTGAGCCACAACGGATATGGGATAAATAAGTTTGTCTCCATGGGTTCCTGCTTTCCCCACCCCCCCCTTGCATGATTAGGGAGCTGTTTTTTTTTTTTTTTTCCTTTCTCCATCGGGGTGAGGGTTGGGTGCCGTCCTTGGTCTGGAGGTTGGGATAAGTCCTACTTTATGTACATCAACCAGGTTACAATTTAAGGTCACAATGTTTGGATCTTAATACCCTTTAACACATGTTTTGCTATCCTGGTTTGTTCTAATGTAAAGGGAATGCATGCTCTGTGGTGTCATGTGTTTTGGAGTAGGACAATGAATAAGGAAGTTTAAATAAATTGAAATAGGAGAAAATAAAAAGGGAGAAAAGATCTAACCAAAGAGAATTATGTTTTGTATAACAGTAAATCCACTGCCTCTTTAACTGTTGAACAGACCCATACACAGAATGATGTAATTGTAATGTGTATTTTTTTATAATTTGATAAAATGGCTTAATAAAAAAAAAAAAAAAAAATGTTTCGAATCAAGCTTTTCCAATTAAATGCTAAGATATTTGATGACAAAATAATAAAATAATATACATAGGCCCACGGGGTTATTCCCGACTTAGAACATCCGACTTACAACAACCTAGTAATCAAACAGACTGCCGGAGTTAGTAAGTTACTTACTTTAGCCCTAGGCTACAATAAACAGCTATAAAGTTACGAAAGGTGTCTGCCAATTAAGCTTTTTGTTAATTGCGTTCGGATTGAACAACCCACAATTTTAATAGTCCAATGGCAAGAGCACAAAAAAAATTTGGGCTGTGAATACAATATAAAATAAAAGTTTGACTTACAAATTCAACTTAAGAACAAACCTACAGAACCTATCGTTGTAGTAGTTCGGAACTGCCTGATTTGGTTGTTCTCAAAAATATTATAAACGGAAGTGTATCAGCGTCGGTATGGTGTTTTATGCACCATTACAACCATCTGTAACATAAAAAAAAGTGTTACACAAACATATCCATCCAAAGAGTTATTTGTCCCGTCGTTCTGCAGTTGGATGGAAAGAAAAAAAACAAAGACAAGATAAAAACCAAGGGCACATTTAATAAGGGCAGTGCAGCAGTTTTCTGTTGGACTTTGACATTCTTTTTAGGTGCAAACTGCTACGGGTGGTATTGTAGAAAATGCCCCTGCCGCCACATTTGTGTCAGCCATGTGGCCCGTTTTGTGGGCTGCGCACTATGTCTTACATGTACACGCAAAGTCTCGCATGAATGTGTTCGTTCCAGTGCTCAGTCGTGACACAAGTGGTGAAACTCTGTTGGGCAGTGCAGGGCGGTGCAAGAGTCATGAAGATACTGATGTTTCTTCCTGAGTTGTGATGTGCTCTCTTCCTTTGTCAATCCCCCTGTAACACCAGGAAATCATGAATCTCTTTTCCGGGCACCACTATGCCGCACTAACTAACACATGGTTGGCAAAACTTTATTCTACAACTTTGTGCAATCTCACCATGTTCTCGCGTCATAACCACCTCCCCTTAAAAACCATATGCAATACAATAAGACCTTTTTGCACCGACCGCCTACATTTTCTAATATGAGTTCATGCACTTACTTAACGACTTTCCTACCGCCATACATTAAAGATAATAGATACATTAGTAGAATACATAATAGAATTTTTACATTAATGGAAGTTTTCACATAACTTAAGACATCTCTCCAACAAAAACCTATTGCTCCAATCAAACCCACACCCCATCCAGTGTAAAGAGTTCAAATGTTTCTGATGTCAGCAAGCACCGAGAGTGTTTCACATGCAGGTACATGCAGGATAGTGGTAATACAATCAAGCTACCATCTACCTCCCCCCCTCCAAGGACCGAGTGTTTTCCCAATGATATTTTACTTCGGTGTGTGCACCATAGTGTGTAAACATGTTATCACAACCACAAAACCCCACTAAGATTCGCTTACAATAGCCCCCTGGTTGTCTGATTTCTTGACTCTTTGGTCAGCATTTTCTATCTGAGGTTACCGGTGAACTGTTATTTTTGCGTCTATAATGCCCAAATCATAAGAGCTGCCATCTACCTTACCAGCCGGCCCATTTTTGATGTGATTTCGAAGACTCGATCCGCTTGAGTGCGAACTCTTAAGTGGAACTCATGATGAATCATGGTTTGACGGTATGTCATGGCAACATCTTCCACACGGTTACTTATTCTATAAGTGTTTTTATGTTTTATCATGAGAACACGGTGCATTACTGTTGTGTTATAGATTTCATCTCTTCGTAATCCAAACACATAAACAAAAACAAAAACCAAAGTAAAGTGTACTTTTAAATCTTTTATAGAAAAATCCTGTCAAACACCCATCACTTTTCCCCTGAAATAACCATTATGACCGTTCCCTTTTTATTACCAGACAGTTTATAGGTTCCTTATACATGTCTGTGATATAAATCTCTGTCGCGTATCCTTCTATACATGACACCATGGTACCTCCCACCACCCGTCTGTTTTGCCACCCCAACTGGACTCTCCAACTCACTACTCAACCTCCATTGCTGAAATCTTGTGACTTACGATACAATTCGCACCACTGCGCATTCTCACACCCGGGAACTTGCCCATGGTGCCACTTTATGCTCAATTCGGAAAAAAAAGTTATGTATTTGCAAATGGAAATGCTGTTCCTATAGGGTCATGGGGGCATTTATATGGATACACACTTACATAACATGGGAAGTGTGGTTGAAATCAAACTTCCTGTTTTTGTGGCACTTATACGCGATATAGGATGGGGAAAAATTTTCAAGATGAGTTCGGTTGACCGTGGTGGCACATTTAAGAAGTTGGCCATTTTCGGATCCAACTTTACTGTTTTTTCCATACTAATTTTTCCTCGTGGGAATTGATGGGTCAGTGTAACAACTTTTAACAATAAACTGATTGCATTTTCATTTCTCCCCCAAGAAAAAAATGGGGACTGTATTATTTTCATGCAGTTATTACAAGTTTATCTTTGTCTTATAATGCCATCATATGTTGGCAGAGGTTACAAATTGACGACTGCGGATAGAAATCGTGTTGAATGTTCTGGTGATCACCGGGGTCTAGAGTGGGCAAATTGTTGACCCGAATCAACATATCAAAACGAATCCCTCGTTCAAACAAACCCAAGCAATTTCTCTGGGCTGCAGAGCATTCCTGTTAGTGTGTTTCCTCCTCTGTAGAAACGTTGTGCCCTGCTTAAAAGCATAGGGAGAGTGGTTCTTTGACCGCTCTTTCTTCTCAAACACAGCCTTTGTCGTTTTTCCCAGTATGACCGCACAATCGACAGCCGGCGCGGCTCCCTACGCTCAGAACTCGCTTCACTTCTTCCCCCGTCCATGTGCAACTTACATACCCGGCCAAACTCCCCCAAATTTAAGCGAAGCCGGCGAATGCAGCCTGACCAAGGTAACGTCGTTGCCAGAGGGCTCCTTGGGCCAGACCGCTGCTGCGGGAAAAAGTGAACCCTCCTCTTTCTTTGCGCCTCCCTTTTCTCTTTCCTTCTTCCCCCCCTCTCTTCCCCTTCTTTCTTTTCCCTTTCCGTGTCACAAATGATTACTTTTTTCCCGTCCCATTCTTTCTTTTCTGGACAACAAGGTCCCCCCTGGCCCACCCTCCCCTTTTCCCCCTCCCCTCCCTCCCTTTCTTTGGCACAATGATATAGTGTGACCGGTGCATCAGAAGAAGCAGCAATGAGCGGCGAGTGGCACAATATTGGCAGAGTGGCACAATGATATCGTGTGTTGGTTGGCATCAGAAAGCAGCCCTAGCTCTTCTTTCAGTCTGCCAGTCAGTGTTCATGGCCCGACAGTAGTGGCACAAATCATATCAGTCTATTAAATCCTGCTCTGGTATCTATCAGCATAGATAGCCAGCAGGAGCTGGCAGCAGATGGGCCAATGATACTAATGACGAATGCTTGGCCTATCCATGAAGCAGCAGCAGCAGAGCCCGCAGCACGCGACGGGCCACACGGGTATAGGTGAAGGCGGCATCAGAAGCAAAGCAGCAGCAGGAGACCGCAGAGTGGCACAAATGATATAGTGTGAAGCCCCTCCCGGTGGCATCAAAAGACGTCCAGCAGGATACCAGAGTCTTTGGGCACCATGATATAGGGTTGGGGAATGATTGGATGGCGGACAATTCCAGTACCTGGTAAAGATGGTAGGAGGCAGGCAGAATGGTGCAAAGCAGAACGAAAGATGGTTAATTAGGCCAATGGGAAGTGAAGTTTGGATCCCAACCTCGGGGAAATATCTCCCCCCCGGCGTCCGCGGCGCATAGAATAGTAGCTGAGGGCAGGTGGTATGTTACGAACCCCAACTAATTTCTCAAACGTGGGAGGGGGAGGCGTCATGGACTGATCTAATCTGATGCACTTAGCGCATTGGTGAGTTGAAATCATGGCCAGATCCAAGCTGATTATCTTGACAATGGTCACGTCTCTCCCACAATTACAGGTGGACACCAGAGGTGGACCAAGAGGTTATCCTGGGGGTAACGATGCCCCCACCGCAATGAACCCCCACTCTGGAGCCACCACTACTGGCCCATGGAGGACAGCTCTCTAACTGCAAACTCCGCAAGTTGCGGCCTACGCATCAAGTTGGCGCCCAGTAGTCCATGGGATCCTCTACCTCAGGTGGTAAAGTTGCTGTCCAAGAGGCGGCCACCACCTGCTGGTGCAGGGTGTCCATGTTCCTGCTTGCTGCTGCTGCTGTTGGCGGCGACCCTCCTCACAGGCTGGTGAAGAAAATAGCTCATTAAGGAAATCCAGACTAACGCGACTGTTGTGATGGAACTGCTACTGCTCCTACCCCCCAGCTACCCACAGGCAGCCATGGGCAGTGTTTACGTGGAACTGGACAGAGGGATGGACAATGGTGCACATAGGCAGTGGCCAACTGTGCACTCACCTCAGTATTTCTCTATAGATGCCAGTTGTTCCTTACTCTCAGCGCAGGAAAAAACAGTCACCTCATTTGGACAGTAGCCGAGGGTCCAAGTAAGAGGGTGGAGAGCCAAAAGTCATCCTATGCCGGGATCGTTAACTATAGTCTTCAATAGTTAGGCAAAGCAGCATTGCTGTGGCACTGCGCAAGGACCAGAGGGCACTCCCGGTCTCATAATCCACAGTTATTACTGCCCACGGTACTTCAGGGTCATCTGCCTCGTCTTCTACGTCCTCCGGAGCCTCCCTGCTAACCCTCTCCTGTCACCTGAGTAGAAAAAAACCACAAATTGCACCGAATCTTGCTTGTGCTCCAACGTACCTCCTGTCCTCCAGTTCAGCCCCCCACCGGAATCATGTGCCCAGTTTTAGAATTGTCTTGCAGATGGGTGTAAGGACTTCAGGAACTTGTGACTACCAATGAACACCCGTCGCAATGCAGCGCATGGACCCATCCCTTGTCGTTTAGCACGGACACACATGTTCCTCCCATTGTTATGTCACCTGGTTCGATTTGTAGTTGTCGCGGAGAAAGACAACACATGATTTCTCCTGAATGACGCAGAGCAGTTCCTCTCCTGTGTGACTTCGTTCGCCCGCGCAAACCAGGTGTAGAACTGCGTGTGCCCTTGCCACAGTGGTATGATGGAGCAGCACTTGTGGAAGGATGATCGGGGTGGTGGTGTTGCAGAAGGAGGAGAGGAGGGAGGCGGCGCCCCCAAACTTGGAGCACTTCATAGGAAGAGCAGCAGTTTGACAATGTGTCGGAGGGAGACCAGAACACGTGAGTCTCTGTGGGCATGAGGAGGGAAGACAACATGGGAGGAAGGGAAGCATAAGCAAATTCAACACAGAATTTGCCGTAAAGGACATATACTGGCACTGACCATAATTAAGTCTCCACATGTCCGCGCTGCCGTGCACATTGGAAAAAGGAAACTGATATGCCTCAAAAAAAAGGGAATGGCCACCTTCCTGGTGTACATAATTGGTGAAGGGCCTGGCACAGAGTTCTTTTGGAAAAAAAATTGCTGTGCTGGAAAACTCTCCCCTCGGTTCGGCAAAGCCATTAGTTCTCTGCAAGGTGCAGAGTCCACGGAATTGGAAAGGGAGAGACTGCAGCCTACCCACAACTTTCGACAAGAGCAACAGTCAGCTCTGCACATTAGGATGGTGGACGCATAGAGGTGTCTTTTTGTAATCGACTCGCTCAACGACTGCTGGCACCATGCGTGCGAGGAGCAGGCGCATCTGGATCCGATGGAGATGATGTCAACGACAACCAGCTTCCCTGCGGCAGAGGTTGCTGGAGCCTTGACTTGCCTGAAAAGGAATGTGTGCCACTAGTTGCTGCTGATGTTGTGCGGCGCCTGTAGGCGGGACCCATCTGACACCGTTTCTCCCAGGCCATTGGATGTGACGCTGCATGTGTTGGCGCAGGGCAGTGGTGCCAAGGTTAGCTCCCTGGCCACCACGACTCACTTTTTCGCCTGCGACATATACGAGATACACTCACGTCGCTCCTCTGGTGTTCTCACCGCTGAGGTGGGTAATTTTACCGCCTAGCACTCTGCACTGAGAGACTACTACGAAATTTAACTAAAATAAATAACTACCCGCAGCTGCCTCACTGGAGCCCTATGACACTGCTTATTTGGGCCTACCCCGCGATCAGGATTGTATACCCCGCGGACGTTTGGCTCCCGTCCTCGCACTGACTGTCCACCCTGCTGACTCAACAGCCAACAGTAGCGACGCTGCTGCTCTGCAAGCTGACATCTCTTCGGCCAGACGACTGATGAATCCCCTGCCTACACCCGGCTCCAAAGTGTGATCGCGCTTATATCATCGTCATTTTTTTTTGCGTTCCAAGTCGGGACTTGCTACCTCCTCACCATGTCAGTATGAACAGCCTGCCTATCTGCAGGAAGCGAGGAAGTCTGCCCCACCTCGTCACTGCAAGCAGCTGCTGACTGTCATCAAAGACACTTCTTCCTCGCTGAATAGTGGCAGAGCTCGGTTGAGGGACAGTTGAGGGCGCTGACCTGCTCCTGGCATGCCAACTAATTGTTTATTCAGAGGAGTAACCTACGGCTCTTGGGGGGGTTGTTAAGATTTTTATATTTGAGGAATTGGAGACCTCATCAACCCAGTCACCAACCTTTGGGTTGTTATCAACACACTGTAAAAGATGTACAACAAGCCAGTTCTGGCACTCAGAAGTAGTCACCCGCTGCGACATCATTCCCTTAGTGTACCTGCCCACCTCTGCCTGCCTCCACCTGCCACCTTTCGCTCACCATAGTGGTCTATCATAAACTACCTGGATTTCGAAACGTAAATCTGGCTGAAAACTAGAGCCCCCAAAAGGTATTGCAATGTGCGTTCATACAGAGCCCACAAACTGGCAAAGTATAATGTCAGAAACAATCACTGTATAAACTGTGGATTTCACACGTAAACTGGCTGTAACTAGAGGCCCCCAAAAGGTATGCATGTCCGTTATACATATTTACCCCAAAAAATGGCAGTATTAATCTTCAGCAAAAATAACTGTTATTAAACATGGATTGTACACATAAATCTGGCTTCTGGCTGTAAACTAGAGCCCCCAAAAGGTATTGCAATGTGCGTTATACAGATACCCCACAACTGACAGTGTAATTTCAGCGAAAATCTCTGTATAAACTACGTGGATTTCACACGTAAATCTGGCTGTAAACTAGGGCGGTCACTGGGCTATGTGGTCATTTGTTCTTGTCAGGAAAAACGTTTGGAAAAACCTGTTTTGGCTTGGATGGTAACCCGCCGCTAGTCATTAGCTTGTGATCCCACTTTTTTTTTTTTTTTCTTTTGCCAACAGCCTCTTTCTGTAAACGCTTCGATGTAGGTTCTTTCATAAGAACTTAGTCACTTTTCTGAACATTTGTATTCAATTGAACTGTGATGCGCCTATGATTCATAGGGGAGACCTATAGGCAGGCACGGGCCTTGATAAGCCCGCTTTCATGTGTGCCTTTATCTTGTCTTTTACAGGACTTAATGCGGTTTGGTGAACTGCCCTGCAAATTAAGATTGATCACTTTTTTTTTTTGGCCTCAAAGCCTTGTCAAGTTAGGGGAATCTTTGAAGTTATTACACACGTTATCTGGAACCCCTTGTTCTAGAACAGTAAATCTTATAATTACGAATTGCCCTGTATGTAAACAGGGCGATTGGGGTCCACGCATGGTCAGCCGGGAGTAGAATCTCTTGTCCAGCAAATTTTTACAACCACATGTCCGGTTTTCGACCGCCCCTGTTTCTGATATTGAATCGGTTGCCCTGCTCTAGCCGCCACCAAAACTTCCTACATAAAATAGGAGGGCCACTACCGGAAATTCTACACGGCTTAGATATAAGGCCACGATCCCCCCCCCTAGATAATATGAAATCCCCACCTACCCGTTCCTTCACGGCAGACCCCGAGTGATGGGAGGTTTACCCGTGAGCAACAGATTTCAACTGATCTAACCCTGGAAGAGTGTAACAAACTAGGGGACCAAAAGCAAGGGAGATGGAGAGTATCTTGACAGATCCCCCCCTTCTCCCCCCCCCCCCCCCCCCTCTTTTCCCCCTCTTTTTTTTCTGCCCCCCCCCCCCTCCCCCCCCCTTTTTTTTTTTTCCCATTTTTCCCCTTTTCCCCCCTTTTTTTTTCCTCTCCCTCTTTTTTTTTCCCTGGTACCGGTAGTGTTGGATGTGAAAACAATTATTTAGCCAAGACATTATTTGAGCTAACAACTGACAACAAATCTATGAAAGATAAGTTGAATTGAATGACTAGGAAAAAAAACAGCCAAGACGGAAAAACAATATATTAGAATTTAGGATTACCCAGGAAAGGGGGAGGAGGGAGTGAGCACGATTGAGCTGGGGGGTGAAGCGAAAACAGAAGGTTGATAGGAACATTTGGTTTTTCTTGGCAGAAGGCTTTTCAGTATTGCTTTGGGGTAGGAAAGGGCCCATCGTGTACCTTTAAGAAACCAGCACAAAGGAGCAAGGACCCAGAGCTTGTTCTCATTAGATTGTTCAACTAACCCAAGAAAGGGACCGTTTTTTGGCGTTTTGAGTAGACAAGCGACTCAGCTTGTAATGGTCAAAAGATTTTTTTTTTCCAGATTTTTCTAGGAAACGCAAAAGTCTTAGCAGGCTGGCTTTCTGTGGAGGATAAGATTATAAAAACGTTAATGGAAGCGAGAAAAGACATACTCATTGCTCTTCCCCCCTCTAAGACTACGGGTACTCACAGATAGAACCTTGTTTTTTGAGAAAAACCAGAGGAAGCATCTGAATGGCTGGAGGGGGGGGGGGAGACAGGGGGTTGAAGTTGTCTGAAGTTTTTTTCTTTTTCTTTTTTTTTTCTTTTGATATTCAAGAGAACATTTTCGGCCGGGGAGGGGGAGAGGAGGCGGGAGATGATGGCCTTAGAGGGTTGGAGAGATCGAGGAGGATGTAAACTGTTGTACGTAAACTGGTCATGGGAGGAGGGAAGGGAAGGGAGGGAAGCACCGATGGAGAATGTGTTTTTTTTGTTTTTTTTGTTGGGTGGTTTTTTTTTTTTCTTCTTAGAATGGAATGATGTACCCGCTAGTATAAGAATTAACAGTGAATAGAAGGGGACTAACGCGACCGGCTAAAGAGGGCTGCAACATTTGATCTTATACAAAACACTTACAAGACAATTGTATGCCTTACAGAGGACCCATTTGACCCCTGATTGCGGAATGTGGGCTAGAAAAATGGCGGGTGGGAAAGAATCCTTGTATGGAATAGTTATCAAGAGGGGTTTCAAGTACAATTCTTTCACTCTAAAATCGATTTTCAAGTTTTGGGTAGGTAACAAGATAGCATAAGGACGGGAAGATACTGTTTTTTTTTGAATGGCACCCTGCACTGGTTCAAAAACAAAACAAAAATTTTGTGTGGCTGGCGTTTTTACATCCCCCCCCCCCCCTTCTCACTTAGAGGTTTTGGGAGAGAACTCTTAAAGTTCAGTGGAGGGAAAGAGAAGAGAACCTCCTCTGATATTGTGGGGATTTATAATGCAGTGTTTTATCCTGGCTGGGTACCTGCATAATTTAGGATAGTAGGAGAACAACCCTTACAAGAACAGTTGCTTCTAAATGGCTCTCTTCTGTGAGGAATTTGGTTTGTCTGATGTGTGGCGGTCCAAATTACGGAGCAAGGAGGTGTTATCTTGCCACAATAAAACACAAACTCTTCTAGGTAGACCATTTGCTTGTGAGTTCTCTCCCTTATTTCTAAGGTAGCCGATGAGGTATGAAACCCCAATTATTATCTCAGAATACATGCCAGTAGTGGTAACCTTGGGGGAGGAGGTGGGAGGAAATGGGAAAATGATCATGAATGTTAAATTGACCCACATTGGCTATCTATATTAGAGGCACCAGATGTGAGGAAATACGGTTAAACGGAATTGGTCGGGATTGAAATGAGAAGTCAGGGCCATTGGAAGTTTGGGACTCACTAAGCCTAACTTGAGTGGGATATTCACAAAAAGGTGATAGGAGGAAAGTCGAGATGGAGATAGATCAGCTACCAGGAGCGAAATTAAGAAACAGTAGAAAGAAGGCAGAGTAGTAAGATGGGGGAACGAGCAGCCAGACAATAAGGGGAATTTGAGAAAGCAGAAACTGAATCTGAAGGCATTCTACTATCAAAAGCACACAAAGATGTTTTCAGGGTCAAGTATTTTCAGAAGGGGGGAGGAGGAGTACAGATTCGTGCTCAGAGGGTTCGAGCTAGCCCTGGGTAAAGATGGATCTCATCTCAGCAAATCAAAGAAATAAGGACGGGGATATCGAAAAAGATCCACTCGTAATTGGGAAACATTTTACATGTTTCTATGAGACAACTAATAGATCCACTGACTCCAGAGGCGGGTGGTCCGGGAGGGGGGTGCAGAAGAGTTTTTGGGGAGATTAACTTCTCCCAACTAAATGAGGGGCGAACAGACAAATGTGGACGAACCTTACATTAGCAGAATTAAAAGGACATGGCAGGCTGTACCGTAAGGACTCTTCTCCGGGGACAGACGGATTTCGTTTGCTTTGATAGGAAGTATTAGGAAGTACTCGCCTGCCCTTGTTGCTGATGTACTTATGAAAGCAAAAAAAGGAGGAAAAATGCCGGGACTCATGATGCAAGCAGATCATTGGGGGGTCCTAATCCCAAAAAAGGGGAAAAAGCAGAAAGATATTTGAAAATGGTGGTCATTTAGGCCTATTTCACTTCTGAACCACTGATGCAGGATTATAGCGAAACCTTCCTTGCGAACATGCTCCAAACGAAGTATATTCCTCTATCATTCACGCAGACCCAATTTTTTTTGGGTTCATCCGGGACGGGAAAACTGATGATGGTAGTATACATAGTACTTTACTAGCGATTTTTTAGAAATGGGAAGGGGGGGTGTGGGGGGCTCCGCTCATCCTGCCCTTGAGACGCAGTAAAGGCGTTTTGACAGGGTGGAGTGTGAGCTCCTCTGGAATTTGTGAAGCAATTTGGGTTGGGTCGGTTTTTATAGGGTGGTCCAGCTGTTATATAGCGCTCTGACGGTTATTGCAAGTGGTAATAAATGGGGCTCGGATCCAAGATTTACCTGACTAGAGGAACTAGACAGGGACCTTCCCCCTATCATCCGCTATTATACGCTATGTATAAATCGAACCACTCTAGCGATTTTTATAGGGAAGATCATGGAATACGGGAGGGAGTGTGGTGGGTAGTGGTAAGAAGGATAATTGTGTTTAACGCAGATGATTGCATCCTAGTATTTTGCAAAGACTCTGTAACGCCTCCCAAGGTGATGGCGGTCTAGAAGAATTTGGGAAGTGGTCCGGGCTTCAGATAAACTGGGCAAAATCGCAATGCTTCCTTTAGACCCGGGGTGTGTTTTTAAAGAGTGGTCTACTAGAACAGAACGGTAACCTATGGTAGAACAGTTTTAGTACTCTAGGCATACAAATAGAAAATGAATGGATAGTTTTGTGGAAATTAATCTGCTCCCCTTTTGCAAGCGAATGATAGAAAAGAATACACTGCTGGGATAGTTACTTGTTATAAGGTGCAGATAGGATAGGTTATTAAATGACACTCCTCCCGCAATTCTATTTGTGCCTCTCAGCCCGTCCAGATGGATAGAGGAGTCACTGTTCTAGGAGGACATTAGGCGGTTGCTCAACGCCTCATATGGGGACGGAAAAAAGTTACGCATGAAGTTAAGTTACCTATATCGGCCTTCCGAAGAAGGAGCTTGGGGATTACCCTTTTTTTAAGGGATACTTTATAGCTGCACAGTATAGGTTAGCAAATTTGGGAAAGCAACCCGGTTAGAGGGTAAAGGTCTTATGAGTGCTGCTACAATTAACCAAGGATCCGACAAAATCACTTATAAAGTATTGAGAGCGGTATTTTGATACCGAAAGGTTCGATTGGAGTGGTCTAAAGTGGTTACTGAATGTTGGAAAGGATAAAGAAATGCCGAAACCACCACGGTTTTTGATTTAAACCCCGTTAGGGAGATACTATCCACGAAGAGTTTTGCAGTATTCCGGGACTCCGGGTTTGGAAGATTGGGGGCTTAACGTGTGTATCACCTTTTTGATAGATGGGAGGTTAGGCTTTTCATATTTTGACAGAGGTATGTCACCTGTAAGAAGGGCGATTTTTTGAGATATGGGGACTTTTAAGTGCACACCGCATCAAAGTATATTTAAAAAAAAAGAAGGGGATGGTTTTAAGGATGTTGAATCACATGACTGTATAGAATGGTACTGGAATAACACTGGTAAATTTAGAAATATGTTTCAAAATATATAAACACATAGGAAAGGGGTTTCGTTTAACGTAAGACCAATTCACGCTACAAGTGGGAAGAGAGGTTGGTGTGTGTTTTGATCATCTGTGTAATTGGGGGAGTGGTGTATATGGAATGGAGACCATTGCTCAATAGGATGGAACCATAGACTCATCCAATACATGCAGTTTCATAAAGTTTTCAACCAACAGAGTTATGGAAGAACACTAAAGGACATAATACGGTGTTTGAGAGCGGAATGGTGGGAAGCAAATTCCCTTCATGTATATGGGCACTGCCCCAACATCCAGGTTTTCTGGAATGTATATTTCTACCTATCTATACAATACTGGGTGACGGCTCTGTCACTTACACTGAAAAGTGCTATTCTGGTTGATTTGAAGGGACAGGAGTTGACCAAGCAAAGCAAACACATTGGTCAACGAGTGTTCATTGGGTCGAGTTGTGTATACGCTGGAAAATGTGGGATCTGCAGAGGACTCCCAACAAGAGAGCATTGGACGTTAGAGAATACGTTACTGTCCGTTGCGCTCAAGGGACAGGGAGGTCAACATGGGAAGTATGGTTACATGAGAGTCTGGAAAAAGTGTATGCATATGGTTTGCTACCGGAAGGAGTGGCCACATACGACTATGCGATAAAACGTTATGAGTCTCCGGTTTCCTGCTCTCACCCCACCCCCCCTTGTCCATGATAGGGAGCTGTTTTTTTTTTTTTTTTTTTCCTTCTCCACGGTGCGTTGAGGGTTGGGTCGTCCTTGGTCTGGAGTTCGGGAAAATTCTGCCTATATGCTAACATCACACCCACGGTTCAATTTAAGGTCAAATGTTGGAATCTTAATACCAATAACACAGGTTTGCTATCCTGGTTTGTTCTAATGTAAAGGGAATGCACTGTGGTGTCATTGTGTTTGGAGTCAGGACATGAATAAAGAAAGTTTAAAATAAATTGAAAAGGAAAAAAAATGAAAAAGGAGAAAAGATAAAGACCGGAAAGAAATATTTTTTTGTATAACAGAAATCACTGTCCTTTTTAACTTTGTAACAGACCCTACACAGAATGACATGTCAATGTAATGTGTATTTTTATTATAAATTTGAATAAAATTGGCTTAATAAAAAAAAAAAAAAAAAATGTTCAGAATCAACTTCCCATATATAAAGTGCTAAGTATTTGATGACAAAATAATAAAATAAATACATGCCCACGGTTTTCCCGACTTAAGACACATCCGACTTACAGACAACCTAGTAACAAACAGACTCCGGAGTTAGTAATTACTTACTTTAGCCCTAGGCTACAATAAACAGCTATAACAGTTACAAAGGTGTCTGCATTAAGCTTTTTTTAATCTGTTCGGATTGACAACCCACAATTTTAATATCCAATGGGCAAAGATAACAAAAAAAATTTGGCTGTGAATACCATTATAAAATATAAAGTTCTTGACTTACAAATCAACTTAAGAACAAACCTACAGAACCTATCGTGTAGTAGTTCGGAACTGCCTTGTATTTGGTTGTTCTCAAAAATCATTATAAACGGAAGTATCAGCTCTGGTATGTGTTTTATGCACCATTACAACATCTGTACATAAAAAAAGTTATTACACATAACATATCCATCCAGAAGATTATTTGTCCCGCCTTCTGTCAGTTGGAATGGAAAGAAAAAAACAAGACGAAGATAAAAACAAGGGCACATTTAATAAGGGCAGTGTCAGCAGTTTTCTGTTGACTTTGCACATTCTTTTTAGGTGGCAAACTGCTAACGTGGTATTAGAAATGCGCCTGCCGCCACATTTGTGTCAGTCCATGTGGACCCGTTTGTGTGGGCTGCGGCACTATTCTTAATGTAAACCAAAGTTGCACTGAATTGTTCGTTCCAGTCTCAGTCGACACAAGTGAGTGAAACTCTGTTGGCGGCAGGCAGGGCGGTGCAAGAGTCATGAAGATACTGATGTTTCTTCCTGAGTTGTGATGTGCTCTCTTCCTTTGTCAATCCCCCTGTAACACCAGGAAATCATGAATCTCTTTTCCGGGCACCACTATGCCGCACTAACTAACACATGGTTGGCAAAACTTTATTCTACAACTTTGTGCAATCTCACCATGTTCTCGCGTCATAACCACCTCCCCTTAAAAACCATATGCAATACAATAAGACCTTTTTGCACCGACCGCCTACATTTTCTAATATGAGTTCATGCACTTACTTAACGACTTTCCTACCGCCATACATTAAAGATAATAGATACATTAGTAGAATACATAATAGAATTTTTACATTAATGGAAGTTTTCACATAACTTAAGACATCTCTCCAACAAAAACCTATTGCTCCAATCAAACCCACACCCCATCCAGTGTAAAGAGTTCAAATGTTTCTGATGTCAGCAAGCACCGAGAGTGTTTCACATGCAGGTACATGCAGGATAGTGGTAATACAATCAAGCTACCATCTACCTCCCCCCCTCCAAGGACCGAGTGTTTTCCCAATGATATTTTACTTCGGTGTGTGCACCATAGTGTGTAAACATGTTATCACAACCACAAAACCCCACTAAGATTCGCTTACAATAGCCCCCTGGTTGTCTGATTTCTTGACTCTTTGGTCAGCATTTTCTATCTGAGGTTACCGGTGAACTGTTATTTTTGCGTCTATAATGCCCAAATCATAAGAGCTGCCATCTACCTTACCAGCCGGCCCATTTTTGATGTGATTTCGAAGACTCGATCCGCTTGAGTGCGAACTCTTAAGTGGAACTCATGATGAATCATGGTTTGACGGTATGTCATGGCAACATCTTCCACACGGTTACTTATTCTATAAGTGTTTTTATGTTTTATCATGAGAACACGGTGCATTACTGTTGTGTTATAGATTTCATCTCTTCGTAATCCAAACACATAAACAAAAACAAAAACCAAAGTAAAGTGTACTTTTAAATCTTTTATAGAAAAATCCTGTCAAACACCCATCACTTTTCCCCTGAAATAACCATTATGACCGTTCCCTTTTTATTACCAGACAGTTTATAGGTTCCTTATACATGTCTGTGATATAAATCTCTGTCGCGTATCCTTCTATACATGACACCATGGTACCTCCCACCACCCGTCTGTTTTGCCACCCCAACTGGACTCTCCAACTCACTACTCAACCTCCATTGCTGAAATCTTGTGACTTACGATACAATTCGCACCACTGCGCATTCTCACACCCGGGAACTTGCCCATGGTGCCACTTTATGCTCAATTCGGAAAAAAAAGTTATGTATTTGCAAATGGAAATGCTGTTCCTATAGGGTCATGGGGGCATTTATATGGATACACACTTACATAACATGGGAAGTGTGGTTGAAATCAAACTTCCTGTTTTTGTGGCACTTATACGCGATATAGGATGGGGAAAAATTTTCAAGATGAGTTCGGTTGACCGTGGTGGCACATTTAAGAAGTTGGCCATTTTCGGATCCAACTTTACTGTTTTTTCCATACTAATTTTTCCTCGTGGGAATTGATGGGTCAGTGTAACAACTTTTAACAATAAACTGATTGCATTTTCATTTCTCCCCCAAGAAAAAAATGGGGACTGTATTATTTTCATGCAGTTATTACAAGTTTATCTTTGTCTTATAATGCCATCATATGTTGGCAGAGGTTACAAATTGACGACTGCGGATAGAAATCGTGTTGAATGTTCTGGTGATCACCGGGGTCTAGAGTGGGCAAATTGTTGACCCGAATCAACATATCAAAACGAATCCCTCGTTCAAACAAACCCAAGCAATTTCTCTGGGCTGCAGAGCATTCCTGTTAGTGTGTTTCCTCCTCTGTAGAAACGTTGTGCCCTGCTTAAAAGCATAGGGAGAGTGGTTCTTTGACCGCTCTTTCTTCTCAAACACAGCCTTTGTCGTTTTTCCCAGTATGACCGCACAATCGACAGCCGGCGCGGCTCCCTACGCTCAGAACTCGCTTCACTTCTTCCCCCGTCCATGTGCAACTTACATACCCGGCCAAACTCCCCCAAATTTAAGCGAAGCCGGCGAATGCAGCCTGACCAAGGTAACGTCGTTGCCAGAGGGCTCCTTGGGCCAGACCGCTGCTGCGGGAAAAAGTGAACCCTCCTCTTTCTTTGCGCCTCCCTTTTCTCTTTCCTTCTTCCCCCCCTCTCTTCCCCTTCTTTCTTTTCCCTTTCCGTGTCACAAATGATTACTTTTTTCCCGTCCCATTCTTTCTTTTCTGGACAACAAGGTCCCCCCTGGCCCACCCTCCCCTTTTCCCCCTCCCCTCCCTCCCTTTCTTTGGCACAATGATATAGTGTGACCGGTGCATCAGAAGAAGCAGCAATGAGCGGCGAGTGGCACAATATTGGCAGAGTGGCACAATGATATCGTGTGTTGGTTGGCATCAGAAAGCAGCCCTAGCTCTTCTTTCAGTCTGCCAGTCAGTGTTCATGGCCCGACAGTAGTGGCACAAATCATATCAGTCTATTAAATCCTGCTCTGGTATCTATCAGCATAGATAGCCAGCAGGAGCTGGCAGCAGATGGGCCAATGATACTAATGACGAATGCTTGGCCTATCCATGAAGCAGCAGCAGCAGAGCCCGCAGCACGCGACGGGCCACACGGGTATAGGTGAAGGCGGCATCAGAAGCAAAGCAGCAGCAGGAGACCGCAGAGTGGCACAAATGATATAGTGTGAAGCCCCTCCCGGTGGCATCAAAAGACGTCCAGCAGGATACCAGAGTCTTTGGGCACCATGATATAGGGTTGGGGAATGATTGGATGGCGGACAATTCCAGTACCTGGTAAAGATGGTAGGAGGCAGGCAGAATGGTGCAAAGCAGAACGAAAGATGGTTAATTAGGCCAATGGGAAGTGAAGTTTGGATCCCAACCTCGGGGAAATATCTCCCCCCCGGCGTCCGCGGCGCATAGAATAGTAGCTGAGGGCAGGTGGTATGTTACGAACCCCAACTAATTTCTCAAACGTGGGAGGGGGAGGCGTCATGGACTGATCTAATCTGATGCACTTAGCGCATTGGTGAGTTGAAATCATGGCCAGATCCAAGCTGATTATCTTGACAATGGTCACGTCTCTCCCACAATTACAGGTGGACACCAGAGGTGGACCAAGAGGTTATCCTGGGGGTAACGATGCCCCCACCGCAATGAACCCCCACTCTGGAGCCACCACTACTGGCCCATGGAGGACAGCTCTCTAACTGCAAACTCCGCAAGTTGCGGCCTACGCATCAAGTTGGCGCCCAGTAGTCCATGGGATCCTCTACCTCAGGTGGTAAAGTTGCTGTCCAAGAGGCGGCCACCACCTGCTGGTGCAGGGTGTCCATGTTCCTGCTTGCTGCTGCTGCTGTTGGCGGCGACCCTCCTCACAGGCTGGTGAAGAAAATAGCTCATTAAGGAAATCCAGACTAACGCGACTGTTGTGATGGAACTGCTACTGCTCCTACCCCCCAGCTACCCACAGGCAGCCATGGGCAGTGTTTACGTGGAACTGGACAGAGGGATGGACAATGGTGCACATAGGCAGTGGCCAACTGTGCACTCACCTCAGTATTTCTCTATAGATGCCAGTTGTTCCTTACTCTCAGCGCAGGAAAAAACAGTCACCTCATTTGGACAGTAGCCGAGGGTCCAAGTAAGAGGGTGGAGAGCCAAAAGTCATCCTATGCCGGGATCGTTAACTATAGTCTTCAATAGTTAGGCAAAGCAGCATTGCTGTGGCACTGCGCAAGGACCAGAGGGCACTCCCGGTCTCATAATCCACAGTTATTACTGCCCACGGTACTTCAGGGTCATCTGCCTCGTCTTCTACGTCCTCCGGAGCCTCCCTGCTAACCCTCTCCTGTCACCTGAGTAGAAAAAAACCACAAATTGCACCGAATCTTGCTTGTGCTCCAACGTACCTCCTGTCCTCCAGTTCAGCCCCCCACCGGAATCATGTGCCCAGTTTTAGAATTGTCTTGCAGATGGGTGTAAGGACTTCAGGAACTTGTGACTACCAATGAACACCCGTCGCAATGCAGCGCATGGACCCATCCCTTGTCGTTTAGCACGGACACACATGTTCCTCCCATTGTTATGTCACCTGGTTCGATTTGTAGTTGTCGCGGAGAAAGACAACACATGATTTCTCCTGAATGACGCAGAGCAGTTCCTCTCCTGTGTGACTTCGTTCGCCCGCGCAAACCAGGTGTAGAACTGCGTGTGCCCTTGCCACAGTGGTATGATGGAGCAGCACTTGTGGAAGGATGATCGGGGTGGTGGTGTTGCAGAAGGAGGAGAGGAGGGAGGCGGCGCCCCCAAACTTGGAGCACTTCATAGGAAGAGCAGCAGTTTGACAATGTGTCGGAGGGAGACCAGAACACGTGAGTCTCTGTGGGCATGAGGAGGGAAGACAACATGGGAGGAAGGGAAGCATAAGCAAATTCAACACAGAATTTGCCGTAAAGGACATATACTGGCACTGACCATAATTAAGTCTCCACATGTCCGCGCTGCCGTGCACATTGGAAAAAGGAAACTGATATGCCTCAAAAAAAAGGGAATGGCCACCTTCCTGGTGTACATAATTGGTGAAGGGCCTGGCACAGAGTTCTTTTGGAAAAAAAATTGCTGTGCTGGAAAACTCTCCCCTCGGTTCGGCAAAGCCATTAGTTCTCTGCAAGGTGCAGAGTCCACGGAATTGGAAAGGGAGAGACTGCAGCCTACCCACAACTTTCGACAAGAGCAACAGTCAGCTCTGCACATTAGGATGGTGGACGCATAGAGGTGTCTTTTTGTAATCGACTCGCTCAACGACTGCTGGCACCATGCGTGCGAGGAGCAGGCGCATCTGGATCCGATGGAGATGATGTCAACGACAACCAGCTTCCCTGCGGCAGAGGTTGCTGGAGCCTTGACTTGCCTGAAAAGGAATGTGTGCCACTAGTTGCTGCTGATGTTGTGCGGCGCCTGTAGGCGGGACCCATCTGACACCGTTTCTCCCAGGCCATTGGATGTGACGCTGCATGTGTTGGCGCAGGGCAGTGGTGCCAAGGTTAGCTCCCTGGCCACCACGACTCACTTTTTCGCCTGCGACATATACGAGATACACTCACGTCGCTCCTCTGGTGTTCTCACCGCTGAGGTGGGTAATTTTACCGCCTAGCACTCTGCACTGAGAGACTACTACGAAATTTAACTAAAATAAATAACTACCCGCAGCTGCCTCACTGGAGCCCTATGACACTGCTTATTTGGGCCTACCCCGCGATCAGGATTGTATACCCCGCGGACGTTTGGCTCCCGTCCTCGCACTGACTGTCCACCCTGCTGACTCAACAGCCAACAGTAGCGACGCTGCTGCTCTGCAAGCTGACATCTCTTCGGCCAGACGACTGATGAATCCCCTGCCTACACCCGGCTCCAAAGTGTGATCGCGCTTATATCATCGTCATTTTTTTTTGCGTTCCAAGTCGGGACTTGCTACCTCCTCACCATGTCAGTATGAACAGCCTGCCTATCTGCAGGAAGCGAGGAAGTCTGCCCCACCTCGTCACTGCAAGCAGCTGCTGACTGTCATCAAAGACACTTCTTCCTCGCTGAATAGTGGCAGAGCTCGGTTGAGGGACAGTTGAGGGCGCTGACCTGCTCCTGGCATGCCAACTAATTGTTTATTCAGAGGAGTAACCTACGGCTCTTGGGGGGGTTGTTAAGATTTTTATATTTGAGGAATTGGAGACCTCATCAACCCAGTCACCAACCTTTGGGTTGTTATCAACACACTGTAAAAGATGTACAACAAGCCAGTTCTGGCACTCAGAAGTAGTCACCCGCTGCGACATCATTCCCTTAGTGTACCTGCCCACCTCTGCCTGCCTCCACCTGCCACCTTTCGCTCACCATAGTGGTCTATCATAAACTACCTGGATTTCGAAACGTAAATCTGGCTGAAAACTAGAGCCCCCAAAAGGTATTGCAATGTGCGTTCATACAGAGCCCACAAACTGGCAAAGTATAATGTCAGAAACAATCACTGTATAAACTGTGGATTTCACACGTAAACTGGCTGTAACTAGAGGCCCCCAAAAGGTATGCATGTCCGTTATACATATTTACCCCAAAAAATGGCAGTATTAATCTTCAGCAAAAATAACTGTTATTAAACATGGATTGTACACATAAATCTGGCTTGTAAACTAGAGCCCCCAAAGGTATTGCAATGTTGACGTTATACAGATAAACCCACAAACTGACAGTGTAATTTCAGCGAAAAAATCACTGTTATAAACTACGTGGATTTGACACGTGAGTCATGGCTGTAAACTAGAGCCCCCCAAATAGAGCACCCCCAAAAGATTGCAATTGGCGTGATAAGATTACCCCAACAACTGACAGTGTATGTAATTCTAATTCAGCGAAATATCTGTATAAACTACGTGGATTTCACACGTAAATCTGGCTGTAAACTAGAGCCCCCAAAAGGTATTGCAATGTTCGTTATACAGATACCCCACATCTGACAGTGTAATTTCAGCGAAAATCACTGTATAAACTATGTGGATTTGACACGTGAATCTGGCTGTAAACTAGAGCCCCCAAAAGGTATTACAATGTGCGTTATACAGATACCCCACAACTGACAGTGTAATTTCAGCGAAAATCAATGTATAAACTACGTGGATTTGACACGTAAATCTGGCTGTAAACTAGAGCCCCAAAAGGTATTGCAATGTGCGTTATACAGATACCCCACAACTGACAGTGTAATTTCAGCAAAAATCACTGTATAAACTATGTTGATTTCACACGTAAATCTGGCTGTAAACTAGAGACCCCAAAAGGTATTGCAATGTGCGTTATACAGATTGTCAAACAGATTTCTTCCTATTCGATTTTGTCACTAAATGGAACTGCTATTTGGGGTATATAGAACCCCCTTAGAGAACAGCTAGGGATTTCAGCAAGAATCACACAGCACAATAGCAGCAGCTGGACGCTACAACATGAAGTGTGAAGTGCTGAGATAGAAAATGGCTGGGTTTTATAGGGCTGTGTGACATCACATAAGCTGCCGGTCGCTGATTGGCTTACAGGTCTGCAGATGTCATCGGGGGTGTTCCTTTCTCCTTCCCAGAGTTCTCTGCCCCATGTAACATGTTATTTAGCAGAAACATGAGGGGAAAAAACCCAACTTCGTTCCCACGAATCAGCATAAACTTCGGTTTCGTGGCGAATCGAATTTTTCCTGAAATTCTAACCAAAGTTAGAATCATTAGGATCGATTCGCCCATCTCTACCTGGGTCATTGCAGCAGATTTCAATGCAAGACACCCTACACGACCACCCATCTCCCATGCTACAGTTAACAAGCTGCTTGCCCTTTTATTTAGGTGTATCCCTATAAATGGCATTTAAAGAAGAATGACAATGGGAAAAGTGGCCAATCATTCGTTTGATATTGGCAAGATTGGAAAGACATGTAGTATAGTAAGATCATTTAAAGTCCTTTTTGACCACTGCTGAGACAAAGCCACAGAAATCTGTGGTAATTTGAGTTCTGACAGCTTTCTACCATGGCAAACCTTCACTTTTTTTTGTGTGCAATAGTAAATATTCTGTGGGTTAAGAGGGGGGAGTTTTACCCTTCATTCTTTACAAGTATTAGTGAGCTTTAAATGACTATAACTGCAATGCTGCTGTTGTCTGGTTTCCCTTGCTGTCGCCACTATTTGTGTGCTCTCTGACATACTCTGGCTCTGTTAGTTACATCCTCCTATTTGTTCCATATGCAACGGGCACCTTACAAATAAGGTTTCTTGTGTTCCATGAAAAGATGTGCTATGTTGTATTCCTGTGTTTGACTCTGGCTTGTTTCGGTGACTCTGATCTGTAACTATGTACTGTATTCTATTGACAATCACAGCCTGACCTGCCTCTGAACTATGTACTGTATTCTATTGACAATCACAGCCTGACCTGCCTCTGACCTCTTACTGCCTTCTGCAACCTGTGGCCTGTCCCTTGGATTCTGTCTGTTACCTATCCTCCTGCTTGTATCTCAGATTCTGCAATCACAGACTGAATAATTGCAGACTGTGTTAAATAAAGATGCAGGTCCATCAATTCCAACTTTTATGACATAGGTCAAAGGATTGTTGTCTGTATATACCACAATTCTGGACCTTTAGTATAGAGTAGTCTCTGAATATTTCACAAGATGGGCCCACTTCATACTATAGGAATCTAACTTACCAGAATGTAAATGGTAGGTTTTGCCTTCAGCTGGTGTTAAGTTCTTGACCCCTAACCAATAACTCTTAGTTTCCATCTTGTCTTTGGTACAGTCGGCTTCCAATTCCTACTTGAGAGCAATCACAATGTAGGAATGCATGAGTGGTTAAAGTCAGTATCCCTAACTGGTGGTTGGATCAAACAGTCAACTATTCTCAGCAGCTTCTTGGTGATGAAAGTCCAGTTGATAGTTGTTGGGCGAAGCTGATTTCTTGCCTTTGGTTTTAGGTCTCTTTGTTATTTCTTTTGTCCTCTGGTGTTCAGCACCTAAAGGGGGATTCCTACAGAGAGCATATAAAGAGAGGCAATTTGGAAAAAGTTCTAATGTAGTTCGGTATAGGAAAGGAAACCTAGAACCTTTCTTAGTTCTCCTACTGTAGATGGAGGTTTTTCTTTCACAAATGCTTTCACTGGACAATTTCTTTTTGAATCCATTGTATAGCAAGCCTTCTCCGGAGTAACAATCTTTCCAAGTATCTGACCTTTGCTCTTGAGAGTTCACATTTTTTGGGTGTCCGCTTCACTCCATGTTGTTGATAACGTTGTAGAACAGTTCTTATGTGTTCGCACATGATCAGCGAAGGTCTTACCTGTGGATGAGGTTATCATCCAAAGATGGCATGGCAGATATCATCTTCCCCCCCCCCCCTCTCTCAATCCTTCCCATACATGCTTTCCAATGCTTCTTTGAAACTCGGCTGGTGCATTGCTGAGTCCAAAGGGAATGCGAATCCACTCATAGAAGACCTCCAAGGAGTAATGAAGGCAGTCAATGGTCTACTGTCTTCTTCATCAAAACCTTGATGATAAGCCTTTCCTTGGTCCTAGGGACAGAACCAAGTGCTTCCGGACAAGCTGTCTAGCCTATCTTGTATTCTGGGGAGAGGATGACAATCTGGTGATAGTCTTTGAATTAACGCTCCTTTCTGTTCACCGCAAAGTGCCGAAGAGTTCCCCCTTCTTCCTAACACAAACAATGGGAGAGGAATAATATGATTTGGACTTCTTGACACCATCCTCCTTTTGAGAAGGGGTCTTGAATGATTCTGTAACTTCTTTCTTTTTGAGGGGTTTGGGTACTCCTGTATCCCCCTTAGCACTGGAGTATTCTCTTTAAGGTTGATCCTTCATTTTCAGTGGATGAATCATCAACATCAAAGTCATCTTTCCAACAAAGGCCGTTTCGCAAAGGCATGACATTCTTCTCTCAACATCCGTCTTCATCTGTTGTTCTTCTTTCTGCTCCCAAATGTTCTAGGGACACCGTTGGATCCCATGTGTCTCCTCGATAAGGTGTCTGTTTCTCTTGTTACAGGTGTTCCTGCTAGGAATTGATGATTCACTTTCAGGTGGGATGTATTGGTCTCACATTGGCGCTGGGTAAACCGTCTTTGATATTCTTCAAGATGTCCCCATGAAGTTCTAGGATCCAATTTCACTTCATATGCTTGGTGTAATTCATAACTAGCACAGTCACTTTGGCAAAACCTATAAGGAACACTTACGCACAGTCTCACCTGTGATGACTCCTTCAGGAGCTGAGCAGTATCTTGAGGACAAACAGCAATCTTCTGTGCTTTGGGTCTTGGTCCCACTCTGACACCCCCAACATTTCAATTCACTCCCACCCCATCTGTTGAGCGGAATGGTAGTTGAGCGTAGGCTATCCGTTACCTCTCGGACGAACACATTGTTTCAGCCTCTTGAGTTCTTGCACCACTCTGCCTCTCTGCTGCCCTGTTCGGTATGCAAAGGATGTAGACACTGAGTCCACTAGTGGAGTGTGACCTTGGTTGTGGTTGAACACTTCAGAGCTCACATTGTAACCCACTATTAGGGTTTTCCTTCTGCGACTCGCTGGTCACTAGTAAACCAGGACAAGGTACTAACAGTTTTCACAAGAATTTTTCTGCTTGGCAACAATCTAGGTAACTCAACACCCACCCTAAGAAAGGTTTTACAGTCTGATTTGCACTCTTCCACTAAATGGGCCAGAACCTACCATTTGTCTTTTGTACTGATCTGATTCCGGGTGTGAGTTAGGATCTTGTCGCTCCCACTCTATCAGTTCATGATACTGACTTGAGCTCCTGTGTCCCATCAGCTTTAAAAGAAGTCCATCTACGGTGCACTGGATCATGCTTTTGCTCTCTCTCCAACAGGTTAATTACTTTAGGCTGGTCCTTCTGACATGCTTTCCTTCCTCTTCCTCTAAGCATACCTAAAGACGTGTCACTAATCAATATGGTGGCTGAAACAGTTTCGTCTTGCTTGAGTTGTTGAAGACGGTCACACACTTGGGGGATACTAATTGCGCAAGATACCTCTCTCCATTCTGAGTAGCCTTTCAAAAGACACATGGTTTTGGTGTGATTATTTGGGACCCGCTTTGGGGTTGAGGTTCTGTTGTCCCCACCAGCACCCTCTGCTTTTAACACTGCTTGAATGATGTACTCAACATTCTTTAGAAAATGTCCTTCTTCCCACATTACGGCAATGGCAACCGGCTCTAGCTTGATTGGAGTTTATATGTATGGCAATCTTCACAAGCTGGGGTTGGTCTGTAAACAACCGGAGGTTGTCTTTTGAAGACTCCCGTGTTCTCCGAATCGCTGTTTCTGTTTCTGCTCTTAAGGCTCTTTTTTCACTTCAGGCCAATTCTTCTCGAAGATCATCACTACTGCGGCTTCCCGAATCATTGGTGTTAACTGTCGCTTTAAGTAGTGTTTGTGGGGTGTTGGTGCTTGGGTTAGGCATGAATCAGTTTCTCTGACATTCTCCATGGGCACAACCACCATTTCTGTTTTGGAGTGATCACCTTGGTGTTTGCTGCCGAGTGCTTCTTTAATTTTTTGTTCCCTTTCTTTCTGATTCAAGCGGACCGCATCATTCAGTTTCTCAATAATTCCTCATCTGTTATGGTGGGTCACTTCCAGATACCGCTTCAACTGGAACTTGATGTTTTTCACTTAATAAAACCTGTCCAAACAATCTGGAAACTTCTTCTGGTTATTAAACCTGGATCAAATCTTTCTTCTCTTCATCTAATCTTCTCTAATGCAACCAAGCCTCTCTTTAAGCACAGAGCTCTGACAAGAATTTTGAGGGTATTCTCGTGATTCTGAGGATATGATCAGTGTTTCTTTTATGGTAAAGGTCATATGTGCTTTCTTTTCCTTCTTGTAATGTCCCTTTAAAGAAGTATAAATTCTGTCCTGAGTTGGTTAAAGTCAAATTATTTTTCTTTCCAGCATATTTTCTGAGGTGCTTCCAGGACTGATGGCTTCACACTACTGCTTCAATATTTCTTCTTTCTTCATCACGTATCCTTTCTGGACTCCGCAATCTATCTATAATGAGATTAGTATAGGACATCCCTTTTCTCTTTCCTTCCTCCTCTCTTCCCGCCCCCAATCTTGCCAGTTATTTTAAACTATTTCCTGATGGTGAATCTCAGGAGTAGGACGGTTTCTCTTTTCCTGGCCTATACTTTGTCTTTGGAGATGGACCAGTGCTGAAATACCCCTTCCAGTGTAGTAGCTGACTCTTAACACAGTCTTTGAAGGCTTGAACCTGTTCTTTAATCCTTGCAGCACTTTGTGGGGAATGACATGGTCCTCTTCAGGCACCAACCCTCATTTGAGTTACTATTCCCAGCTTGCAATAAATTTGGGCTAGTCTTTTCTTGCAAGAAACCAATCACATTCCTCTGATTCTTCACTCTCCTCAGCTTCCAGGCTAGGGTGGTCTATTAATGGCTGTGATAAGATTGTCTTCGGGTTTGATTAATTCTGTCCTCGCACCTTGGCTTTGTTTGGCCACTGATCCATTTGGCAATGGGTTAATGGCAGAGAGACCTACTATGGCATCTAAACTGTTGCTGTATATCCATGGCCTATTGTAGTAAACAGCAAGCCGCTTGTCTTTTATACACAGTTTCGAGATTCAATAGGCGGTGTACTGTCTCTTTAAGAGACTCTGGGGCATCCCAAATCCACCTCAAAATCCCCGGACGGAAGCCACCATGTAACAGCCCCACCATGCACAGACCACGATGGGTAAGCAGGGGCAGTTTTTAGGGTATTCTGAGTGGTGTGTGTTAGGGGAATTAGGGCAGATAGATAAGACATGTTTCCACAGTTCTCTTTGAACATTTATGTCTCGCATATGGAACATCTTCATTCAGCAATCACAGTGATAATATCCAATACCAGTTTAGGGTTGGGGCTGCCTTTCAGTAACCTATGTATGCGGCTGAGGTGTCGCTGTGCTCCAGTGGTCCTCCATCTGCCATGCTCTGGATCATCTGTAGCTTCTGCAGTTACATATATTCTTTCTCTCTGTCCTGTACAGAATATCTTTGTGCTTCCAAGCTCTTTCTAATGTTGTCAATTAATGTGCAATCTCTTTCCCAGCTTTGCTGAGGTGGTTTTCTGTTGCAGATTCTTGCACTACAACCCAGACAAAAACTGGGTCCCCTTCTCTGCACCTACACACTCAGACATAGGCCCTGGTCTGCACTGGTCGCTCTTCGAAAATGTAACAATATTGTGTTATTTCACTACAGCAGGCTTTGTATTAGTTAACTCTATAGTTTGCTGTGTAGTAGTGTGATACACATGTTATGTGCCCATTTAGCTTTGTTTGGTGAGTCCGGGATCTAGAGATGATGCTACCTCTGTTTTTTCAACTGGGCCCATTCAAGCTACACATACTTAAAATAAAAAACCTGTTTTCTATTCTGTTGTAGTCTGATGTGGAGCAACATGGAACTGCTGCCAAGGTTCACTTTAACCTCTTCTTTATCAATGATGCTATCATTATGCTTTGATTTTATGGCATGCAAGGAGAGAGGACAAATTTTCTTGTCTGCCTAGGGCAACAAAATGCCCTGTGTAGGATTTACAGTACAGGAAAAACAAGCTAACTAGGGTATATGAGGGTAGATAATGCTATAAATGTAACTTTTATTTAGTACACATAAAACCGCACCACAGTAACATGTGCTATGTGGATGTAAGAAGAAGAAAAGACAAAACATTGTAAAAACAACTTATTGGGCCGTATCCTCACAGGTCTCAATGGTGAATTTGGACGTCAATAATCAGAAAAAATAACACTCTTACCGTGATTCTGACGCCAAAAGATCAATTCGGGATCGGAAGGTCGAGGTATGTGACAGAGTGGCATCTGTCCCTTAGGTCCCAAACAATTGGACTCCTGCCCTTACCACTGGGACACGTCCACAACTGACCTGGTTAAGTCAAAAGCAAGCCCCTAAAAACCCGTATACCCTGGACGCGGTTCGTCAAAATAGACTTCAAGGGATTTGTTAGATAAATAATAAAGCAAGCCTGCCAGAAGGCTCGGCTTTAGTTGCGGTCGCAAGTGGCATGCATAGGAAACGTGAACGGCTCTCGTGTAACGTGCTGCACCTTCCGAAGACATTTAAAAGAAGCTCTTGTACTCCCTAGTCCCATGGTGGACTAGGACCTGTTTGTGTGCAGCTGGCCACAGAGAACTTGGCACCATATGAAGAGGGTTGCGGCCTTTTAAACTCAACCCCGCCCAGGCGACCAATCCTATTGGTGTGCAGGAGGGAAAAAAAAACAAAAAAAATCCTCGGCTCGCTATTGGTCACACAGCGGGCCGCACAAAGGAATTGCGGACCCGCCAGTGTAAACTCACCCCCGGCTGAGGAGGAGGATTCTCCCTGAATAAGAAAGAAAGTCGGTGAACAAAGAAGGGGCGTTACTACATTGTCTAGGCAGCTAAGAGAAGGAAGATGGTCTGCAGTCTGATGACGAGTGTGCGCCAGAATATGGCGTGGCAGTTTATTGTCGCGCGGAAATAGCAACGCATAATAGCCCATCCCCTTACTGGGCGCTGATTACCAATATGCGGTATGGTGGCTAGAAAAGACAGAATTGGGTGTAAAGAAAAAAATGGGAGGGTCTGTGTTGTTTTTGTAAACAAAATGTCAACCAAAAATGTAAACACAATGTAAAAACAAGCTCGATAGTGATCAGAGTAAAAGGGCAAGGAAGGAGCAAAAAATAGAAGGCAAGGAAAAAGGAAAGCAAGGAGAACATTGGGGGGGGAGTGGAAGGGAGTTAACAGTGAGAAAACACTGTTAGATAACAACAGGAGTATATAGTAGAAGCCAGTGTCCAAGTACTCATTTTCACATACAAGGAATATAATATGGGTGAGAACACAGCAAGATCTTGAATGCTAACAGCAACATGACAAGACCACGATGGGTAAGTCAGCGGGACGAGTATCTTTTAGGGATTCTGGAGTGGTGTGTGTTAGGGGAGATTAGGCCGAGATAGATAAGAAATGTTTCCACAGTCTCTCTTTGAACAGTTATTTCAGCTTGAAATCTGTCAGTTCAGCAATCACAGTGATAAATCAAAACCAGTTTAGGGGTTGGGGGCATGGACTTTCGTACCATGTATGCGGCTGGAGGTGTCTGATGCCAGTGTCAATCCATCTGCATGCTCTGGATCCATCTGTAGCTTCTGCGTTACATATATTTTTCTTTGTCTGTACCAGAATAAACTTTGTGCTTCAGTTTGTAATGTGAATAATTGCAATCGATTTGTGAGTGTTTCTTGCCGATGATGGCACCAACAGAATGGCCTGTCCTGACTACAACACCGACAAGGGGTGCATGGTCCGCAAGACAAAATGTGTGATGTCTAAGAGTGTTTAGTTAATTATAGGCCTTTTGTAGTAGTGTGGAAACTGTGAGGCACGCGTGTGTCGAGGCAGGGGTTGAGGATGATATACTGCTTCATGGGAATATCCCCTGGATTAATTCGTCCGACATCAGTTGAGTACAGGGGAAGAAGGGTGGACAGAGTTACGGGAGGAACTTTAAACTTATCCATTTGGTTGCTATTTTTGTCACTTCTTCTACCTGCCTAACCCAGAATGAGTCCTAGGTTTCTAATTATACACAAATAGGAAGAGAACTGTTAATCATTGCTGATAAGAAAATAAAGTAGAATCTCCTGCCAGGTTTCCTTAAACTTGAACCCCACGAATAGTCTTTGTATGAAATGGTTAAATGGGCATATCTGTCACTCCTCTACCTATCAAGTGAGTACTCACCTACTTAGGTTCCCAGGTTGTTTGTGCCCCAACTACAGTTCCACATGTAGCTCACACAAGTTCAGAGCAGAGATCCTCTCTATGGACAGCAGAAAAGTATAGGGATCCTCTATACCAGTGGTGGCAAACCTATGGCTTGAATGTTAGGAGATGGCACTCAGAGCCCTCTATGTGGGCAGATTTGCCATTGCCCCAGCACTGCCTTGGTCTGCAGTATGAACAATTATAATGCAGTTTTCTGGATTAATCTGCACCTTTTGGTAATATTGTTCAGCCATAATGTAATAGTGCAATATGAATGCAATATGCAGCAAAGACTTACAGGCCTGCAAGCCCTCTCCATGTACCGGGACCCGGCATGTGACGTAATACTACATCACATGTCGGTAAGGGGTTAATGGGGTACTCCCACACAGCAAATTTGCTGATCGGTAGGGGGTCTCAGCGATGGGACCCCCACAGATCACAAGAACAGGGGTCCGATAGCATCCAATTTATCCCTGTCGCGCTCCTTGTCACCTCCCCAAGAAGACTGAAGCCGCCAGTCGGACATTGCATTGAGTATGGTGCTTGGTAATCTCCGTCAGCTCTGTAGAGATGTTCCCCGGTTCTCATGATCCCCGGGAGTTCCATCACTGAAAGCCCCACCGATCAGCCCTGTGGATAGGCCCTTACTTGCTTTGAGTGAAAACCCCTTTAATGTTATAGCAGTAGTTATCTTAGTTACCTTATCTAAAGGGTTATTTAGAGAACAAATCTTTTGAGCTAATAAAGTCTAGGGCTATCCAAATGTATCCAATGATCTTGAATATATTGAATTTCTATAGAAAGCTTTTATGTTTACTTTCATGGACACTGGAAGTAAACATAGAAGCTTTATAGAAGGACAGCAAGCAGAGATCTAGAAAACCTTAAGGAATTGATACAGAAAGTATATTGAAAACAGTAAAACTTTTTGCTTCCATTAAAATATGCTTGATTTAACAAAGATGAGTATTTTGCTAACTTTATTGTAGTTTTTGATTAGGTGATTTAGGGAGTGCTATATTAGGGTGCTATATTTTGCTATTTTTTACAGTACTTTATTATACTATGATTTTTAAAAGTCTCCCCCTTATTTCTGTCAGGCTGTGCAATTTATTATATTACTGTTTGTTAATTAGCTCTATGTGCTCTATTAGCATTTTTGCAATGCCTGAGGTGTAAATTCCTTGATATTCCTTGCATTCACATGTGGCATTGAACAGATGCATTTCAAAACGCAATGGATGAGCTGTAAAGAGATTTGCCTAATGAAATGCCTGTTAACATGTATGTTTACAAAACACAATATTTAAAGCAATGTTAACACTCATGTTAACGGTTGCATTTTGTAAATGCAAATGTTAACAACTTAATTAGGCAAATCTCTCTTCTTTTGAAAAGCACAAGGCAAACGCCACTCATTTTATCAATGCATATTTAATATGTACTTTTATTTGTTAAAACTATGATCGTGCCCCTGCTTTGGCCTCCTGATAAATCCCGAGCGCAGGCTACAAACAGTGCAGAGACACAGGACAGGAACACACGCCACCAGCCCACCTCACCATTGGTTGTGCACCCCTTTACACACCCCACCCCCTTTGGTGAGGAGTTTGTATAAGGGGGAATAGCTGCAATTACTGGCCACGTGCCAGGAACTGCACCTATTTCAGGGCTTGTACACCAGAAAAGTACACATAAGTCCTGATAAATGTGCCACTAACTGCAAAGTGCCAAATAAAATTTGTAAGCTATTATAGGTTTATACTCTTGTTTTTTTCCTACTCTCATACAAAAATGTCTCTTGATACATGAGTCAACGTTTTTGTCAACACTGTCCATGTAGCAGCCACAGTCAATATCCAATATTTAATGAAATTCAATAGAAAGCCTGTCCTTGTGGGATACAGTTGTGAATTAAAGGGATGCAACACCATGCCTGCATAATCAGGTAAATATTGCAGTTTTAATATAAAAGGATATTTAAATAAAGAGGAACAAAATAAATAATTAAAAAACAATATATTTCTATTTACATACAGTGTTTGGATCGGTTTGTTGTTACAAACACGTCATATATGTTGGGAAAAAAAATTGTTACTAGACTCCTGTTAACAGGAACATGTGAAATGTTCATGGTAGAACATTGATTGGTTATCAAGGTGAAAAATATATTTAAAGGAGATCTACCATAAAGTTGAAAGGCTGTATGCAAATGAGCCTGAGGGGCTCCAGGCTCCATTAACATCTATGGAGTGTGGAGCCCCTCAGGCTCATTTGCATACAGTCCTTCTTCCTGGTGGTAGATGCCCTTTAATGCCTTTCATCACATGCCTAAGTACAAGTAAAGGAAGGTGCCCCTGAAAACTTTAATTATGTGAATTGTTGATATACACCATAGAGGCATTAAAAAAGAAACTCACCATTCTTCTACAGCTTGTATATTCTCCATCTTTGTCGTATGGGGCGTTCTTCCTGAATTTTCACCTCTATCTTCATTCCTAACAGTTAGGCTGCAATGTAGTACAACACTTTATTTTGTCTAGAGAAAGTTAAGCAATTTTAACAAAATCACTATAAGCACATTTATCACCTGATTACATCATGGATTAAGGATTTTAATCCTGAAATCATAAAATACATCTGACCAAAACCTAAAATTTCAGATAAAAAGACTGGTTGTTTCATCTAACAAACTAGGGAGGGAGATGACTAGAACTGGGGGCACCAGGGGGGGGCTAGAAATGGGGGCAGCAAGGGGGGACTAGAACTTGGGGGAAGCAAGGGGGGACTATAGCTGGGAGCAGGAGGTTCAGAATTTTGGGTGCAATTCTTCTCATTTTTATGAAAATCCCCACAACCTATATTTAGAGGTACCTTCCGCTTTAAGTGACTTTGAAAGGGCTAAATAACAGTAAAACCCCATAAATTCTGCCATTTTAGAAACTTCAACCCTCAATGTATGAAAAATGTGTTAACCTTTTAAGTGTTTCACAGGAATTAAAACAAAATGGAGGTGGAATTTACAAACCACTTTTTTAGACAATACATTAATTTTGGTCAAAAATTAAACAGGCACAATATATTAAATTATGAAAAACTCCAATTTTTGTTACCCAATTTCTTCCGAGTATGCCGATACCCCATATGTGTTGGTAAACACATGTTGGTCTGTATGCAGTTTATACTGAGTGCTAGTATAACAGCTGATTAAAACAGTATTCACACTCTAGAGAGGGGTGGGGACAGACAAGAGAAGAACAGGACAATTGTATATGTTGTAGTCCTGTGTGTCTTAATAGTGTACTTAGTAGAGTCAGGCCTGGCTTTACAGACATTTAGGAGTGTGTTCACTATTAGGAGACTGCTGCCAATTATAGTCCTACATCTCAGTTTCTACATCTCCAGATAATTGTCTGGATAATAATTGGCTTTATGTCTCTATCACGTTACTTCTGGTAACCACTAAATCCTTAGTCTCTCCCACTATTTAAATCCTCAAACCCTGGCTCCATTCCTTAGACTGTCTATTTCATAACCCTATCTAAACATAGTTTCTAGCAGCAATCAGATTAGCAGTGTCAGCGCACCCGCTGATAGTAAAGCTATTTAAGCAGCACGCTCCACCCCTGTCAGAACAAGCCTTCCTAGACCACCAATCACAAGACATGACATCATACTAGAGGGCGGAGTCTGAATTTAATCATCATAGGGGACTGTCAGTGCATCCCCATTTAGCTGTACCCCTCAAGGGACAAGTTCCAGTTATAGTAAGAGTAAGGAGTGATAATGCTGCAGTCTCACTGTACATAAGGTTGCTGCACTGAATTCTCAGAAATCACTGGCATTGTTATTATTATGGCTGTAGACTGCAGACTGTATTCTCTATATATGCCGACCCTGAACACATCGCGTCCCTCGGTATACAGTCAATCTTGGCTAAATAGCAAAGACATGTTGATCATACCCATATGATAAGGGTAATACATATTATATAACTCTAACATAAAGACAATGTAGCTCAACTGTTCATATTACATAGATGGTACTTCTCATATGAAGCAACTAAAACTCAAATTTTCATTCAGTCCAAAGGAACTTGCGCATTTCATTAATTCCTTCTGAAGTATCATTCTATCCCAGTTTCCTCCTCTTGGAGGTGGGGGAATCCGTTGAATGCCAGCAAATATAATTGCCTTCATGTTCCCACCGTAACAAGGGAGATGCATTTAAGATCACATAATGAACTTATGTTAGAACGGTTAGTTCAGTTAGACGAGAAATTTCTTCTGATTTGATGGCCATTTCTACCACCAGCTCAGGGGCACAGCTATGGGGAGCCCTAGTGCTACCACATAAGCTAATTTGCTCCTGGGATGGTGGGAGGCCTGAATGGTCTTTGTAGATGAACTCATCCTGTGGAAAGGAGATAACACCAGCTATTGTTTATATAGTGTAGAGAAACTGTATGCAAACAATATGGGCCTAGGTTTTACCTGTGAATGCGATAGGGACATATTGTTATTTCTGGACATGCTGATAACAATTCCAGTCGAGACAGCAACATTCAAATGCAGGTATTCCGGAAATAGACCGTGACAAATAGTCTTTCACTTTGAGAGAGTTCACACCCTTATTCCCTGAAAAAAGGAATACCTATAGGCCAGTACCTCCAGGTGTGTAGGAACTACTCAAAGTTTTGGGAAATTCAAGGAACAAGCAGCAGACCTGCGGACAAGATTTATTAACATGGGATTCCCTGATTGTATCCTTCAAGAATTTAGTGGAAAGAGAACATAGAATTTACCCATTCCAAAAAAGAGCCAGCTAACAAGAAAACATTCAGAATTGTAACATCAGAATTGAATGTATGTAATATCTTAATGAAATATTGGGGGTATTCTTAAAGAGGACCTGTCACCCTGAAATACTAAAACAAACGCAGCAGTGTTACAATGTTAGCGTTATTGTAAACCTCCGATAACGCTAAGACTGCTGCACTGTACATTACAAACGCTGGGCTACATGGGCAAAACCTACAGGGAATTATGCAGAGGGACCACTATCAAGACATTGATAAAAATCATGACATCCCGATTGCGTGTCACATGTTGATAAAACATGGTGGGTACATGAAGTCAATTAAATTTGCTGGCATTCAACTGATTCCCCCACCTCTAGGATAGAATGATACTTCAGAAGGAATTATGGGTGGGTACATAGGATGAAATGCGTAAGTCCCTTTGGACTTAATGAAAATTTGAGTTTTAGTTGCTTCATATGAGATGTACCATCTATGTAATATGAACAGTTGAGCTCCATTGGCTTTATGTTAGAGTTATGTAATATCTAGTACCCTTAATATATGGGTATGGTCAACATGTCTTTGCTATTTAGCAAAGACTGATTGTATACTGAGTGTCCCCATGATAATAACGATGCCAGCGGTTTCTGAGAATTCAGTGCAGCAACCTTATGGACAGTGAGACTGCAACATTACCACTCCTTACTCTCACTTACTGGCTATAACTATACAGACACAAAGTACTGGAGGGAGTGTTCCCGCCATCCAGTATGATGTCACGTCTTGTGATCTAGGGAGGCTAGTTTTGACCGGAGTGGAGCATGCTCTTTAACCCCTTAATGACCGGTGGTCATTAAGGGTACTTCTTCTGATACATTGCCTTCCTACGGAAAGACTCAGATCCCACGCGTTTAACCCCTTACTTGTCCGCAGCGTAAAAGTTTGTCATCCGTGGATGGGACCTCCCTGGTGAGCTTACAGGGGGGATCCGATCCATTCTGTGACATCCCCAGGGTGCGGCGGTTGCCCCAAGGCTGCCTGGTCCTCTTCACGCTGGGTTCTGCCTTCTGGCAGGACCCGACTATAAGTAACTAAGCAACTTTTAATCAAATACTCTCACAAAAAAAGTTCTAAAACGTTATCAAAAAAAGTAACGTACCCTAATATGGTACTATTGAAAAGAACAACTCTTCACAAAAAATTAGCCCTCAACCAGACCTGTCGACAAAAAAAGTTATGCCCCTGAAAAATTGTCAATAGTAAAAAAATGCAATTTTCTTTGCTTCTTTGCTCAGTAAAATTGTGCAAAGATAAGAAAAACTATATAAATGAGTTATCACCATAATCGTAGTGAGCCAAGAATAAACATAAAATATTATTTTTATATGTTATGGCAAGTGGGAAAAAAGGGTTAATAATCCAAAATAAAAATAGATAATTTTGTTTGTATCCACCTTGAAATAGTTAATACAATCTCATGAATAAGCTATAGACCCCCAAAATGAATTATCAATACATTGCATCTCACCCCACAAATAATAAGCCCTCATATGTACAAAGCTGCCTGAATGGCATTGCTTCCATTCCATGCCTGGCCTGCAGTTTACCGCTACATACGGGGTGTCGCTATACTCGGGAGAAATTGCCCATCAAACTTTGCAGATCATTTTAACATTAGTGTTATTTTTAGCCTAAATGAATATATTTTCCCAAAAAATTCAAAAGTTTCTAAATCGCACTTCCATTTTGTTTTAACCCATTTTGTTTCAACGTTTTAACTTAAAGGGTTAATAGACTTAATAGAAGTTGAGGGGTGTAGTTGAGGGGTGTAGTTTCTACAGTGGGTAATTTAGGCCTCTCAAAGTCCCTCAAAATGTGAGTTTTGGCGACTTTAATGACAATTTGAAAAATCGCACCTAAAGTTCTGCGCCTCATAACATCCTAGAAAAAGGAGAGGACTCATAAAATATCATCTCAACATAAAGCATACATTCAGGAAATGTTAGTTATCTAGCTTTTTGGGTAGTTTAACTATCTGCCTAGAAAACGGCAGATTTTAAACTTTAAAAATGTAGAATTTTTGTGAAATTTTGTTTCAGAATGAAAAAAAAAAACCTGAAGTACAATGTGTTTCAACAAAACAATCTCAAAATCACCTGGATATGTTAAAGCGTTCCAAAGTTATAACCAATTATCGTGACACATGTCAGATTTTAAAAATCAAGTGTGGTCATTAAAGAGAACCCGTCATGCAAAATAACCCCCCTAAACTAAATATATTTTCATAAACTGCCATTAGAGAGCATTGCCTCTATCCCTTCATTGTCCCTCTACATGGCTGTAAACCTAAGCAATGAGGTCCTAAAGCTGTAAGCAAATGACCTGTAAAATGTCCAATGAAGCATTAGCATATTCAAGCTGTCCACTCTATTCATGAGTGGGAGGCACAGCCACACCCCCAGTGCTTGACTGACAGCCTGTATAATGATGTGAGGCTGTATAATGATGTGCTTCCTGGTGCTGGTGGCCACGCCCCCTGCAGCCTGTGTGTGTGTGTGTGTGTGTATAGGAGAGATACAGCAGCTCCAGGATGCAGCCATGTTACAGCAGAACATGTCAGATTCATGTGTAGCTGATGTCTGTGTCTCTCACATGTGTATTAGGAGGATGCTGCATGTCAGCAGATGCAGCACACACACTACCATGCTTTACTATACATTACACACAGACATGAGCAGGGAGAGGGGAGGGGTGACGGGTGACATCACTGCCTCTGACCATGTGACCAGCCTCATTTACATGATAAAGAATAGATGATTTTACAATGAATAATGTATGAAATAACTAGATAAAGGCTGGGATGGGATCCTTGTGAGCTGCTCCAACAGGTAGAGGTGACAGGACTAGTGGCAGAGACCTGATGACAGGTGTCCTTTAAGCTGAAAACAAGCGTCGATGATAAAGAGTTAAGTAGCTTTACTATCAGCGGGTGCTCTGACACTGCTAATCTGATTCCTGTTAGACACTATGCCCAATCGCCCCCTGATGAGCCAGTTAAAAAAACTGACGAAACATATAGGGGCTGGGAGAATGTATAGATAGGCAGCATAGTGTTGTGATATAAACAGCAGAAGGAATGGAGCCAGGGGATGAGGATTTACCGTACTTTTTGGACTATAAGACGCAGGCACTTTTTAGCAAGAAAAAATCTTGCCTGCGTCCTATAGACCAAAGGTCAGGAGGATCCAGCACTGACAGACCCTCCTGACCGCTGTAATGGAGATTGGGTGATGCCCTGATATAGAGCTGCACAAGATCTTTCAGACAGAAGAGCCTCCGCACTGCTCTCCCCTCTCCCGGGTGTCCTACAGGTACAGGACCTGTGGTGATGTCAGAATCATGTGACTGATCACATGCTTCTTACATCACCACAGGTCTGATACTGCTGAGAATGGGGACAAGCTGCGCTGGGACAGAGTAAGATGAGAATGGGGGAAGGGGAGAAAGGAGGAAGAGGGGAAGGGAGGAAGGGGGTTCTGTGTGTGTAGAGTAGTTCCCAGAGTGTTCCTTATATGTGTATAGCTGATCTGTGTGTGTGTAATTGTATGGATGTAGCAGGCCATATATGTAAATGTATGGGTGATGCAGGAATGTGTGTGTAAATGTATGGATGTAGCAGAGCTGTGTGTGTAAATGTATAAATGAAGCAGAGCTGTGTGTGAAAATGTATAGATGTAGCAGAGCTGTGTGTGTAACTTTATGGATGAAGCAGAGCTGTGTGTGTAACTGTATGCATGGAGCAGAGCTGTGTGTAACTGTATGCATGGAGCAGAGCTGTGTGTGTAAATGTATGGATGGAGCAGATCTGTGTGTGCTGTGCTTTAGTGCGCTGTGCTTTAGTATTTTAATTGCTATATTAAATACTATTACTAAATATACTAATATACTAAAATATATTTTTCCTTTTTTGGAAGCCTAAATCTGGGGTGCATCCTATAGTAAGAAGCGTCTTATAGTCCGGAAAATACAGTAAATAGTTGGAAAGACTAAGCACTTAGTGGTTACCAGAAGTAATGTGATAGAAACATAAAGCTTGCAGACAATTATCTGGAGATGTAGAAACTGAGATGTAGGACTATTATTGGCAGAAGTCTTGTAATACTCCTAAGGCCGGCGGCACACATGCGTTTTTAAGCAGTCTGTTAAAAAACGCACGCATTTTTTGAAAACGCATCCGTTTTTGACCGTTTTTTACCAATTATCTTAATTAAAGCAGGTCAACGCATGGGTTTTTTAACGGACTACTTAAAAACGGACCAAAAACAAGTTCAAAGCGTTTTTGGTTCATTTTAGAGCATGAATTTTCAGTTAGTTTAAAAACATATGCTTTTTAAAAACGCATCCGTTTTTGACCATTAACCATGTGTTTGGCTGCTTGGAACCTGTTTATCTATTATGATAATAGGGAAAAACTGTTTAAAACGGTCATAAACTGATAGGTTTTGAAAACGCATGCGTTTTTAAATGGACTAAAAACACATGCTCTAAAATGGACCAAAAAGGTCACGTGGCATCAACCTAAGTGTCTGTGAAGGCAGGCCTGACTCTTCTATGTATAATATTAAAACAGACAGGACTACAACATCTAGTCTGTCCTCTTACCTACCTCGACTGTGAATACTGTACTACCGTATTTTTCGGCCTATAAGGCGCACCAAAAATCCTTTAATTTTCTCAGAAATCAAAGGTGCGCCTTATAGGCCGGTGCGCCTTATATATGAACTTATACAGAAATGTACTACAGACAAGATGTACTGTACATTTACCAATGTTTAATAGCTCCATCACCAGAAATTTCCTGCACCTTCCCACACAGTATACAGGGTCCCTAGCTCCTGAAGTGCCCTGGCACCACAACTAACATTGTGCCCATCCTGCCCTCCCCTAGCACGGAGAGACAGGAGCTGCCATACGACCACGAGCCAATCATCATCAGTAACAATCCCACATATCTGACAGCCCTGTAACAGGGGAAAGAGGAGCAGCCACAGGGTACCCCACAGGAATATCACCCTGGCTGAGGAGGGAAGGAGAGGGAGCAGAGGGAGACCGCTTAACCCCTGCTGCATCACCCTGCATTAACCCCCAGCAGCCCATACCTCTGAGATCGGAGCTCTCTGACACGCTGAAGACAAGTTTCCCGGGAAGTGTAGCTGGCTTGAACTGTGCACAGGTCTGCCACCTGCTGGTCATTTTTAGGTACTGCATTTGATCCTGCGCCTTATACTCCAGTGCGCCTTATATATGAACCTAGATGTCTTAGCAGGCATTTATTAGAGGTGCGCCTTATAGTCCGGTGCGCCTTATAGGCCGAAAAATACGGTAATCAGTTGTTATACTAGCACTCAGTATAAATTACTGAGAACAGTGCAGATGCATAAGTGCAGTATATGAATTAGGAAAAAGCCACATTATGATAGGTGGATCCTTTTTTTGTGTCTGTTTGTCATTTTATTGTTCACTTTTAATAATAAAAATTATGTTTCAACAGTCACTCTAAACACAATCATCATATGTTGATAAAATACTATATGGTGGTATAAGTTACTGTCAAATTCAACTGCTGTATGAGCACATGGTCGGTCATAGAACAGATGGAGGCGCTATTCAGAGCCAATTTGCATTGTAACATTATTTTTTTGTAATTTGTGCATATTTGGGATTATTTTTTGTGGGATGAGAATTACTTTTCAGGTACATCATTTGGAGGGATTCAATAGCTAATAATGTGAGTGAATTAACTCTTTCTTGTTGGTGGTTAAAAAAATAATTCTGATTTAGTGGTTTTAGCTTCTTTTTTTCTGTCCGTTCGCCATACAATAAGGATATGCTGTTATCTTTATTCTATGTGTTACCTCAATTACAGTGTTACCCAATTTATGTAACTTTTTCTATGGTTCTATGAATTAATATTTCAGATATCTGGAATCTATTTAGGATTCCAGATTGCAGCAAAAATCTGGATTGCATCAAATATCAAGAGATTTATTGAAATGCTTCCATTGATTAAACGGATGCAACAAAAATAGCTATTTGGAAAGGAATGCCTTTTCCCAGGGTAGATAAAGTTATCTTCATTAAGATGATGTTACTCCCTCAACTTTTACATCCCCTCAGTTTTAGCCCAATATGGATACCAAAGGAGAACTTTAGGAGCATAGAGGGTATGATCTCTGATCTTATTAGAGGGGTGTGGGGAAGAAACCCAGATTAAAACTAGTAGATTTTTATTATCCCAAAGAGAAAGGAGGACTTTTTTAGCTGCTCAACTTGCTTTTTTAATCACTAGAAGGAACTCTCAGTATTTGGGGAACTAGTGAGGTATTGTACCAGAAAATGGTGCACTCACTCAAGGTACCATATTTTTTGGACTTTAATATACTCCTTACTATAAAACGCACCCCAGATTTAGTTATCCAAAAAAGGAAAAATATATTTTACATCAATTAAAATATCCCTGTTGGATGAAAACCAGCACACACAACTCCACTACACCCATACATTTGACACACAGCTGTGTTACATCCATTCATTCATACACACAGCTCTGCTACACATATACGAACAGAAATGGGAACACACTCATTACTGCTATACACACACATACTAACACACTGTTCCCTGCTACATACTCGGCACTGCTATACACACTGGCTGCTGCTATATTCACTAAGAACTGCTATGCACATACCAATACACACACACTGATTGGGTACTGCTACATACACTAGGCTAGGACTAAGATTGAGTCTTAAAATCAGTCAATAACTGTCTGCATAATAGTATACCAGAAACTAGATTGAAAAAAAAACAAGTGATATTTGAGTTGTAATTTTAATTACAATTGTATACAGTATAGTGCACTAGAAAAACAAGAATCAACTTTTTAAAGAAATTGATAAAAGTTAGTTTATTCAGTGAGAAATAGGTTAGAAAGTGACGTGAATCAACACATTTTGGGATTGGTAGCAGTAACCCATACACTGTTGGTCATATTTTTATTAATACTTTTGCAGAAGTGGGCACTATTTCCAACATGACTATTTCCAACATTGGATTATTGTTGGATCATTTAAGGGAGCATTTGAAGGACAATGGGATTGGCACAATTAGTATGGAGCAAGATCACGAAAAAAAATCACAATTGTGTAGATATTTAAACATGAAAGGGTGCAGAAATGTCACTTTCCCTCCTAGTATTCTGCTGGGATTCTATCATGGGAATTATGCCAAGCAATGTATGGAATAAGATATATCGGCATATTGGTTATTCTTCTTTGAGTGATAATCTCAAAATGGTACAGTTTAACATCATACATAGGCTTTAGTTAACTCCATCTAGATTTAAAAAAACGGATTCTGGTCGAAGTAGAGAGATGCTCATGGAGGAAGAAGATTTTCTTGACTGTATCTGGTCCTTCCCTAACTTGGAGGAATTTTGGTCCAGGGTAATTGGGCAAACAGAATAAGACCATCTAGGCTAAATCTGCATTGGTCTACAGAAAATCAACTCTGAAGTGAGATGAGATGCAACTAAAATAAAAAGCAGGCTTTAGAACAACTCTGTGACCATTCTTGACTGGCCCTGCCAGAGCCCTAACCTAAACCCAATTGAGCAGCTCTGGAGAGACAGTGGCTCTCCATCCAACTTGAGGCAACTGGAGAGAATCTGCAAGGAAGAATGGCAAAGGATCCCCAGATCCAGGCGTTAGGTGTTGCATCATTCCCAAGAAGACTCATGGCTGTACTAGATCAAAAGTTGCTTCTGCTCAATACTGAGCAAAGGGTCTGAATACTTATGGCCATGTGACATTTCAGTTTTTTTTGTTTACCAAATTAGCAAAAATATCAACATTTCTGTTTTTTTCTGTCAAGATGGGGTACAGAGTGTACATTAATTAGCAAAAAAGGGAAAATTTTGATCTTACCAACTGACTGCAATAAAACAGAGTGAAAAATTTAAAGGGGTCTGAATACTTTCTGTACCCACTATAGTGCAGCTCAGGACTTGTGCCTATTCTGCCAACTTCTGTCAGAAAACTTTGGGGAGCCCTTTTCTAGTGCAGCAAGACTGTGTACAAAGCAGGCTCCATAATAACACGATTGGTTGAATATGGTGTGCAACAACTTTTTTGAACACCGCAATGCCTTCAACCTTATAAAACACCTTTGGGGTGAACTAGGAGGGTTTCTAATATTACAAATGTTCTCTCTTGAAAGTATTAAAATTACAGTATTGATTCATACATTTTGAAAAATTATCTATTTTATCTTGATTTATTTAGTCAAAGACAATGACTGGCTTTACATTATTGTATTTACCTGTATTAGGTAAGGTAGCAAATATACTGCAAGACATACCATGAGCAGCTGCAACAACAGCACCAGCAAAAGCAGCAAGTATTCGGCCTTTCGTTTCCACTAGGAGCTTGTGGTACTGTTGAAGTTTCTTCATTTTGTGACTGCTGCCTCTTTCTCATTTCAGCTATTCCTCGGTGGCTGAGGGGCAAAGGGAGATCAAAGCATTAAACCACAAGTAGTCCTCTGCTGTTATAAAAATAAACTATATGGAAATGAATGCATTCTTATACACAGGAAAGTCAGAGCTAAATTTTTCTGTTAAAACATATTAACCCTTAAAGAATAAATAACAAAACTGATGTGGACATCAAGTACTAAAGCCACTTAGGGGTTAAATAAGTGTGTATGTCCACTTTCAAGGACAAAGATATGCATTGATATCTCTAATGGATTTCTCAGCAAAAGAGAACACATTGGGTAGGGGTGTTTATGTTAGCTTAGTGCATGTAATTTTGCGTGCCATTAACCATAACCACTAGATTACTAAATAACTCAAAATAAGTGTAGCTGGGTTAGCAACTGGCTTGTTGTAAATAAATGGACATGTTAATTGAGTGTTTTCCCACTAAAGGCAATTGGTTAGGCCATCATTATTCAGGCATTTGCCCCCCCCCCCTGCGAATGGGTGGTATGCAAGAGCCCTTCAGTGCCCCATGTGAATGGATCACCCACAGTGGTGTAAAAGTGCATAAAGGACTTGTAGAGCAACCACACTACCACTCCACTCACATGAAATAAACAGGAACACCTGGAGGCCTTCATTCTCATGATGATAAGGTGTAGTTTAAGGCTTTCTATATGTACTTTACGCCTTCTGATAAATGTTGCAGAAGAATCATAAAATTTGTTGCAACTTAGGCCATACTCCTTTAGTCGAGTCCAACATTTTGTTGAGGACACACACATTTGATGTACAGGTAGCAAAAGTGTTTTAAAACTAAATCCTTTTAATGTGGTGCAAGGTGTTTTAGATGGATTCCAAGAGTAAATTATAAAATAATTCTTGATAAATCTGCCCAATTTGTTTTGGTTCATTTCTGATTGAAAATAGATCTATTGCAAATATATTAGAAGATGATGAATTATTTAACAAGAAGAGGCAAATGACCAGAATGCTTTGTAACACTGGAGGTTTTAATTTGGCACTTCATTTGGCAGCTCTTTATTTCCCACATAGAATGCACCCATAATTAATTATAAGCACACAACAAACCATTATCTCATCACAAAATTTGGTTCCATGTCTTTGAATGTTTTCATCATTTATTCTTTCTGTATTAAATAGAAGACTCAAATGAAAGAAACATTCTTTGTGGACTTGATTCATTGCCTCCACATTTCAGCTGCTAATTACATGATTTTTTCTACCAGCAAAATGCTCATTCACTTCAAAAGAAGCATTTGTTGAGCAGTTGTATGGTTCTTATAAATAATGACTTGGGGTTTAATTATGATGATATATAGTGAGGAAGAAATGCAATACACATATTTATGGTAAATTCAAAGGCTTTGTACAAAGATGATGAAAACAGCAATGGTTTCTTTATCACAATGTCTGCTGAGTAAGATCATATGAATCCATTATTATCCTTCTTGCTGTTCAAGATCTACAGCAGGACTTTACAATATGTTCTATGGATTGCCTAAATCAACCAATAATTACATTCAGGTAACTCTGCAATTAATGTATTGATTGGTTGTAATGGACAACACAGCTAATTATTTACCCCCATAAGTATTCATGCATAAAACTCAATGATCAACATGTATCAGTTTTGTGCTGATCCATCTGGGGTTGAAAAAAATGGCTGCTTTCTTCCAAAAATGTCTCATCTCCATATGCTACAATACTGGAACAAACAATGATCAGGTGTGGTACTATTTTGGATCCCCTGGCAATCCTTTCATAAGGATAAATGTATTAGGAATTTCTTTGTCATTTCTTTTATCCACAGATATTACTCATGCTGCATACATGCTTTTTCTTCAGTCACTTTTGTAGAAGGTTTTATACTGCAACTGTATACGTACTTTATAGATTTGGCTAGACATAACATCAGGTGGTGCAAGTGACACACAGGGGTTAATTGATCATTACAATTTCTCTTTGACTTGGTTATCTATGTTCAATTCCATTTTTGTTTTATCTAAATTCATCAAGTCTATGTATGTTTTCGCATTTGTTTTTTTGTTTAGTTTGTTTCATAATATTTTTTTTTTGTGTTTGTAGCAAAATGTTCTATTTTTTGGCACACATGTTCCTTGATGTTTTGATAAATTTGGTAGTGGTTTTTCTCCTTTTTCTACGCCAGGGGTGACTGGAGTCATTTTGTGCCTAAACTTAAATTTGCGCCAATTTGCAAATCATGAATTTGGCTCAGTTTATGCAAATATTGAATTTGGCCCATTTAAAAGTGACTTTGTCCTATGTTCATTTGGCGCAATGGAAAGTCGTAAAATAGCATTTGTACCACAACTGAGCCAAAAAAATCCAAACATAGACAAAAAAGACAATGATGAATTCCCCCCCACAGAACTGTAATTTTTTGAATCAATGAATTTCTTCTGAAAATGCATAACAAAGGGCACCCAGAACACTATCAAAAATGTAGTTTGTGCCTTATGCAACAGACATATTTTAACTATTATCCGACTATTATGTCATAATGCTTTCTGAAATAGTCATACTCATTGTTAAAGGGGGCTGCCTTACAAGGTAGCCAAGTGGTAATGTTTTCCTTGTGTAAATAGTTTTTAAGGACGAGATAATTCCCAGAATGGCCTGCGTATATCTATCCATCTAAAATGGAAAAAGTTCAAGTCCACACAGTAAAGTGACTCCTGAGAAGGAGGGGTGCAATGCCTCCAAGGATTTCGGCTTGATCCTGGTTTGTAGTCAAAGAATGGAAAAGGCAGGCAGCACTTCAGGGTTCAAATCAAACGTGAGTGATTTTTATTGAAACGGGTAGCGCCGTTTCGGTATTGGACACCTTTTTCAAGCAATTTGACAAGTGAACCACACAGGGTATATAAAGGAAACATGGTGTGCAATGCAGATAAGGGGGGGTGTCCTTAAAATGCAAGTTCAGTTGAGATCATAAACATACATTGTTATTTCATCATAAAATTCATATACAATAAAGTGCATAAGTAGTACAAATGTATATAAACATCTCCATATGTTATACATACAATAATAAAGTGTATCATAGTTAGAACAAAGTGCAAGTGTTGTGCTACTGAGTGTACATAAAAGGGTTAAAATTACCCAGTATACTTGTGGGAGAGATCACCCGGGGTGGAAGTGTTGATTTCACCTATGATTGGATATCCGCGTCAAGATCACACCGCACGTGCGCCAAAAAGTGGCTCATATGTATTAATGTTTGGCAAGTGCCAAACAAAAAATGTTTGCAATGTTCACAAAATGTTTAAAATATTTTGTTAACAAAAAGTAAAATGGAATAAAAAAATACATAAATAAAGAAAATATGAACTGAACAACAGAATGTCGTGACAAGTGTGAGGAGTACTTTTATTGAGAGTGAGGCACCACGGTGTTGGTCTCTGGCAGTTCTATACAAATGCAGTTGGCTATCGTCGACTCCCCAGCAACACATGGAGTAAAGGCGGTCAATTAATGTTGCAAAAATACATTAGGAGGTGTGTCCTTAAAGGCAAGTGCCATCAATACAAAGGACCTATATCTTCACCTTAGTACAAAACAAATAGTGATTTTTGTTTTACAGTGCATACATAGTCTAAAAAGCATTATCTATATACATATATTGCGCTGCATATTATTTTTACTTGTGTGTCACGTGTCTCAAAATGGATAAAGATCAGTGCAGAAATCAGTTGTGAAGCGGTTATAATCACCCAGTGAGCTGAGGACTCTCTATACAACATGGGAATCTAACTATCACATAGGTGGCTATGCGGCCGGTCTGTGCCAATATCAACCGCGAATCGCCGTATTTGGCGCCAAAATGCTGCCAATCTCTATGAATGCCGTGCGGCCATGGTTAGTTAAGGCCGCAGGACTTAGGAAAAATATGTATGGGATACACGATAGTGACAACATAAAGGTAAGTATGAAGTTGAAAATGGATTGGTATCTCCACTTGTTGGACTAACCATGATGTGGGTGCCAGTTATAGAGGCAATAAATAAAAAGACTCGGGCACAGATAAGAAAGGCCAACACGTGAGCTATCTCATGGTATCAGGAGAGGCTACGGAGTGGACATTCCGCTTCAGGGTGGCCTCACTCGGAACAGCCTTTAGCTTTTCCCCTGCATCGCTGGTAATGCACTAAAAACGTACTTATTCCACCACGTGGAGAAACACCCCCCACTATCACCACCAACTGGCTTTTTCCTTTTTGATGTATGGTGAATTTAAATAAGGAAAAAGCAATTGTTTTTCTAACATATCCGGGCACATGTCGTGACAACAATCTGGTACTAGACGACACTATTTAGACTACGCTGTTCTGCCCTATTGTAACATTGCCTTTTGACCACGGCCAGAAGGGTGGCGTGTGAGTGTTCCCCTACGGGGGTGTGACCATGATATATGGTCCATCTCCAGTGGAGGAAAACACTGTCACTATTGGGGGATGCGTATAATATCGCGATTTATCCCCCTGGCAGTTAGCCCCCAAAAGTACTTTTTACAGTGCATTATACCGCTATGCATGGTGAACAAGCTGAAGCTGTCATCCCATAGTGAACACCTGAGCGGAAATGGGAGCACTCGGATAGGCTCTCTGATACATGGAGATAGCTCACCGGGTGCCTTTCTTATCTGTGCCCGAGTTTTTTATTATGGGCACTCTATATGGGCACCCAACACGAGGTTTGAGCCAACAAGTGAGGATACCATCCAATTTCAACTTCATACTTACCTTAGGTTGTCCGCGATCGTGTATCCATACATTATTTTTACTAAGTCCTGCGGCCCCAACTAAACATGGCCCACGGCCACAGCAGCATGTGATACAGGTGTATGCAAACTGGCGCATTACGGGAACACACTATGGTTTAAAGTGAGATTCCCATGTTGGAGAGAGAGTCCTGCAGCTCCTGGGTGATTTTTAAACCTCTTCACAACTGAATTCTGCACTGATTCTTTTATCCATTTGAGACACGTGACACAACAGTATATTGCACGCAATATATGTATATAGATATGCTTTTTTAGACTATGTATGTACTGTATCAAATATCTGTTTTGTACTAAGTGAAGATATATGTCTTTGATTAGATGCACTTGCACTTTAAGGACACACTCCAAGGTATTTTGCACATTAATTGACCGCCTTTACTCCATGTTGCTGGGGAGGCGACGATACACTAGCAGTTGTATAGACTGCCAGAGGACCAACACCGTGGTGCATCACTCTCAATAAAAAGTACTCCTCAAACATTGTACGGACATTCTGTTGTTCATTCATATTTCTTTAGTTATATATTTTTATTCAAATTCTTTACATTTTGTAACAAAAATATTGTAAACATTTGGAAACATTGCAAACATTTTTTGGTTTGGCACTTGACCAAACATTAATACATATGAGCCATTTTTGGGTTCCAGTCACTCTGCGCATGAGCTCTTTTTGGCGCACGGGGATTGGTGTGATCTTGAGAGGATATCCAATCATAGGTGAAATCAACACTTCCACCCCGGGTGATCTCTCCACAAGTATACGGGTAATTTTAACCCTTTTATGTACACTCAGTAGCACAAAACACTTGCAACTGTTTTAACTATGATGTACACTTTAGATTGTAGGAAACATTGGAGATGTTTTATATACATTTGTACTACTTATGCAACTTTATTGTTATGAATTTTATGTTGAATCTTTATGTCAAAAGACAAAGGATACAACAAATAGTAAACAATTAAAAACAGTACCAAAAACAAAAACATAGGAAGAAGAAAACAAAAAAATTATGAATAATATGAACAATACTAAAATATTTGCAGAATACCGGGAGTTTAAAACATAAATTCAGATAAGTTGTACAATGAACAGTATGCAAGTGCCAAACAAAAAATGTTTGCAATGTTCACAAAATGTTTACATTTTTGTTAACAAAAATATTTGTAAAGAATTGAATAAAAAATATATAAATAAAGAAATATGAATGAAATAAAAAATATATAAATAAAGAAATATGAATGAACAACAGAATGTCCATGACAATGTTTGAGGAGTACTTTTATTGAGAGTGAGGCACCACGGTGTGACAATGTTTGAGGAGTACTTTTATTGAGAGTGAGGCACCACGGTGTTGGTCCTCTGGCAGTCTATACAACTGCTAGTGGTATCGTCGCCTCCCCAGCAACATGGAGTAAAGGCGGTCAATTAATGTGCAAAATACATTAGGAGGTGTGTCCTTAAAGTGCAAGTGCATCTAATACAAAGGACATATATCTTCACCTTAGTACAAAACATGATATTTGATACAGTGCATACATAGTCTAAAAAAGCATATCTATATACATATATTGCGTGCAGATATTACTTGTGTGTCACGTGTCTCAAAATGGATAAAAGATCAGTGCAGAATTCAGTTGTGAAGAGGTTAAAATCACCCAGTGAGCTGCAGGACTCTCTCTCCAACATGGGAATCTCACTATCCCTGTCTGTGCAATATCACCGCGCATGCGCCAGTATTTGGCGCACGCGCCTGTTCATCTCTATGACTGCCGTGCGGCCATGTTTAGTTGGGGCCGCAGGACTTAGGAAAAAATATGTATGGATACACGATCGTGACAACCTAAAGGTAAGTATGAAGTTTGAAATGGATGGTATCTCCACTTGTTGGACTAAACCCTGATGTGGATGCCCAGTATAGAGTGCCATAAATAAAAAGACTATTGGAGTGCTCCATTCCACTTTAGGTGGTCACTATGGATACAGCTTCAGCTTTTCACCTGCATAGTGGTATAATGCACGTAAAAAACGTACTTTGAGGCTAAACTGCCAGGGGGATAAAGCGCGATATTAATCGCATCCCCAATAGTGACAGTGTTCCTCCACTGGAGATGGACCATATATCATGGTCACAACCCCCCAAGGGGAGCACTGATGCCACCCTTCCGGCTGTGTCAAAAGGCATGTTACAATAGGGCAAACAGGGTAGTCTAAATAGTGTCTAGTACACAGATTGTTGTCACGACATGTGACCGGATATTAGAAAAAAATTGCTTTTATCATTTAAATATCAATACATAAAAAATGAAAAAGCTAGTTGGTGGGATAGTGGGGGTTTCTTCCATGTGGTGAGATAACATCCGGCTCGCTGGGTGTTTTCTGTTTGGTCTTAAATACCTGGAATAGATGTCTAAAAGACAAAGAGATAAATATTGGTAGTTGTATACATGTCTCCTATCAAGTACAGTGAAGATTGGTGCAGTTGTATCAGGCATCGTATACAGGTATTATGGATTTTTCCTTACAAAACATTACCAAGGTTGAACTCAACATTTAACCCATTGGGTTTCAGGGTGTTTAGTTTAAATATCCATTGTAACTCCATTTTTCTCAACATCTTCTCTCTATTGCCTCCACGTCTAAGGGGGGGGGGGGTACATGGTCTATCAATGTAAATTTCAACTGGCTTTCTGTATGACCCATTTCTGTGAAGTGTCTAGATACTGGAAGATCCAGTTTGTTCTTTCTAATCGTATATCTATGTTGTGTGAAACAGGTTTTAAAAGTAGTCTCCCCAATAAAAGCTAAGCCACAAGGGCATGTAAGCATGTAGATGACATGATTTGTATTACAATCCAGGTAATGTTTGATTTTGTATTCTTTGTTTTTGTATACAAAGGTCTCTCCCTTGACCATGTGGGAACAGTTGATGCAGGATCTACAGGGAAAACTCCCTGTGCGTGTCTTACCTCATAATCCTATCTGAGTTCGAGTCTTTAGAGGACCCACATCCGCTTTCACCAATATATCCTTGACATTTCTGGCCCGTCTGTATGAAATAAGAGGGGGGTGATCTAATTCTGGCAAGTGTGTATCGATGTTACGCAAGATGGACCAATGTTTTTTTACAATGTGTCCAATCTCCTGGCTTAAATCGTTAAATGTCGTAACAAATGGGATCCGCTTGACAATCTCCTTTTGTTTTCTGGTGCGTAATAGCTCCTGTCTGCTAGTGTTCTCTATTTGTGTTCTGCTTTTTTGGATAATTTTTTTTAGGATATCCTTGTTTTTTGAATTTTTTCTCCATATGATTTAAATCTCTGTTGAGTTTCTGTGTGTTACTGGAAATCCTTTTGACACGTAATAGTTGACTCAGTGGTAAGGAACAGACCATCGATCTCGGGCGGCAGCTCTCATACCTTAAGATGTTATTCTTGTCTGTGGGTTTTGTGTATAGTGAGGTCATTAGTCCCTCATCTGTCACTTCCACTGTGACATCCAAGAATTGTATGCTTTCCCTGGATTTCACCATAGTGAACTTGATGTCCTTGTCTATTGTGTTTAAGTACTTGTAGAAGTCATCAAGTTGTGTCTCTGAACCTGTCCAAGGGTGATCTCTCCCACAAGTATACTGGGTAATTTTAACCCTTTTATGTACACTCAGTAGCCCAACACTTGCACTTTGTTCTAACTATGATGCACTTTATTATTGTATGTATAACATATGGAGATGTTTTTATACATTTGTACTACTTATGCACTTTATTGTATATGAATTTTATGATGAAATAACAATGTATGTTCATGATTTCAACTGCACTTGCACTTTAAGGACACACCCCCTTATCTGCATTGCACACCATGTTTCCTTTATATACCCTGTGTGGTTCACTTGTCAAATTGCTTGAAAAAGGTGTCCAACAGCGAAACGTCGCTACCCGTTTCAATAAAAATCACTCACGTTTGATTTGAACCTTTGAGTACTGCCTGCCTTTTCCATTCGTATTTATATATATATATTTTTTTTTTAATTGACTATGTCCTGTCAAGATATGGGTGGTATAATCTCCTGAAGTGGCTAAAGAGTAGTGCCCCCATAATTTTTTCTTCGCTCAGAATTGTTGGGTGGCTCTCTCTTACCAGTTAGAGCATGTTTGGGATTTCTGATTCCCTCACTGTCTGATGAAGTTTGGGAGTTGCCCGGAGTCCCATACCTTAGTCTCTCCAGTAGCCAACAACAAGTTAATTTAGTTATGTATAATTGATCAAAGTTATATAACACCAGTTAGGTTGTTCCACATGCATAGATCCCGGGCACATGTCGTGACAACAATCTGTGTACTAGACACTATTTAGACTACGCTGTTTGCCCTATTGTAACATGCCTTTTGACACGGCCAGAAGGGTGGCGTGAGTGTTCCCCTCGGGGGGTTGTGACCATGATATATGGTCCATCTCCAGTGGAGGAACACTGTCACTATTGGGGATGCGATTAATATCGCGCTTTATGCCCCTGGCAGTTTAGCCCCAAAGTACATTTTTTACGTGCATTATACCGCTATGCAGGTGAAAAGCTAAAGCTGTATCCATAGTAACCACCTGAAGCGGAATGGAGCACTCCGATACGGATGGATCCCTCCGCTAGGCCTCGCTCCTGCTACCATGGAGATAGCTCCGTGGTGCCCTTCTTATTTCTGTGCCGGAGCCTTTTTTTTGATTGCACTCTAACTGGGCCCCCACATCATGGTTAGTCAACAGTGGAGATACCATCCATTTTTCAAACTTCATACTTACCTTTAGGGTTGTACATCGTGTATCCTACATATTTTTCCTAATCCTGCGGCCCCAACTAAACATGGCCGCACGCATTCAAGAGATTAACAGCCCGCGTGGCTCCAAATCTGGCGCAATGCGCGGTGATATTGCAGACAGGTATAGTGAGATCCCATGTTGGAGAGAGAGTCCTGCAGCCTCACTGGTGATTTTTACCCTCTTCCCAACTGAATTCCTGCATGATCTTTGATCCTTTTGAGACACGTGACACCAAGTAATTCTGCACCAAATATGTATATAGTATGCTTTTTTAGACTATGTATGCACTGTATCAATATCATGTTTTTTGTACTATGTGGAAGATATATTCCTTTGTATTAGATGCACTTGCACTTTAAGGACACACCTCTAATGTATTTTGCACATTAATATTGACCACACCTTTACTCCATTTGCTGGGGAGCGAGATACCACTAGCAGTTTTGGAATAGACTTCCAGAGACCAACCCGTGGTGCCTCACTCTCAATAAAGTACTCCTCAACCATTGTCTGGACATTCTGTTGTTTCATTCATATTTCTTTCTTTATATATTTTTTATTTCACATTCTTTAATCAAATATTTTGTTACAAAATGTAAAGCTTTTGTGAACAGTGCAAACATTTTTTGTTTGGCACTTCTTGCCAACATAATACCTATGAGCCACTTTTTGGCGGCACGTGCGGATTGATCCTTGCCGGATATCCAATCATAGGTGAATCACACTTCCACCCCGGTTGACTCTCCACAAGTCTACTGGGTAATTTAAAACCCCTTTTATGTACACTCAGTAGCACAACACTTAGCCCGTGTTGGATGCAGCTTTTATTATTGTATGTATCACATCGGGAGATGTTTATATACTTGGTACTACTATGCCCTTTATTGTATATAATTTTATGATGAATACAAATGGTATGTTTTGAATCTTCAACTGAACTTGCATTTTAAGGGACAAACAAAACCGCCCCTTATCTGCATTGCAACACCCAATGTTTCCATGTTATATACCCTGTGTGGGTTCACATTGTCAAATTGCTTGAAACGTGTCCAATAAACCGAAACGGCCTAGCCACCGTTTTCAATAAAAATCACTCACGTTGTGATTGAAACCTTGAAGTGCTCTTGAGCCTGCACCTTTTCCATTCTGATTACCTACAACCAGGAATGCAAGCCGAAATCCTTGGAGGCATTGCACCCTCCTTCTCAGAGTCACTTGTTACTGTGGGGACTTGAACTTTTTTTCCATTTTAAGATGGATAGATATCCGCAGCCATTCTGGGAACATATCTCGTCCCTTAAAAACTCTTTACCCAAGGAACGCGAACCTTACCACTATTGGCTACCTTGTAAGGCAGCCCCCTTACACATGAGTATGACATTTCAGAAGCATTAGTGACAATAGTCGGATAATCGTTAAAAAATGTCCTGTTGCCTAGGCACAACTAACATTTTTTGATAGTGTTCCTGGGTGCCCCTTTGTTTGCATTTTTCGCAAGAAATTCATTAATTCAAAAAAATTACAGTTTCTGTGTGGGAATTCATCATTGTCTTTTTTGTCTATGTTTGGATTTTTTTTTGTCAGTTTGTACAAATCTATTGTTAAATATACGACTTTCCATCTGCGCAAAATGAACATAGGACAAGTCACTTTAAGCTGGGGGGCCAATTCAATATTTTGATAACCTAGAGCCAATTCATGATTTGCAAATTGGCGCAAATTTAATTTAGCACCAAAATGACTCCAGTCACTCCCTGGCGTAGAAAAAGGAGAAAACCACTAACCAAATTCTCCAAACCATCAGGAACATGTGTTCCAAAACAAATAGAACATTTTGCTACAAACAACACAAACAACAAAAAAAAATTATTATTAAACAAACTAAACAAAAACAAATGCGAAAACATCCATAGACTGCTGAATTTAATAAAAACAAAAATGGGAATTGAACATTAGATACCAAGTCAAAGGAGAAATTGTATGATCAATTACCCCCTGTGTGTCACTACCTTGCACCACCATGATTTTAATGTCTAGCCAAATCTCATAAAGTACGTATCAGTTGCAGTAATTAAAACCTTCTACAAAAGAGCTGAAGAAAAAGCATGCATGCACATGAGTAAAATCTGTGGATAAAGAAATGACAATAAATTCTATCCATTTATCCTTATGAAAGGATTGCCAGGTGATCCCAACTAGTACCACACCTGATCATTGTTGTTCCATATTTGTCGCATTGGAATGAGACAGTTTTGGAAGAAAGCAGCCATTTTTTCAACCCCAATGGATCCAGCACAAAACTGATACATGTTGATCATTGAGTTTTATTGCATAATACTTATGGGGGTATAATTAGCTGTGTTTGTTCCATTACAACCAATCAATACATTATCAGAGTTACCTGAACATGTATTATTGGGTGATTTAGGCAATCCATAGAACATATTGTAATCCTTGCTGTAAGATCTTGAAACAGCAAGAAGATAATGGATTCATTGATCTTACTCAGCAGACTTTCTAAGCACCATTGCTGTTTCATCAATCTTTGTTACCAGCTTTGAATTTCCCATAAATATGTGTCTTGCATTCTTCCGCACTATTATCAATCATATAAGATCCCCCAAGTCATTATTTATAAGAAACTAGTGCTGAGGAAACGAGTATACTCCTCCGAGCTTGATGCCGGAGTAATGGGGAGTGGGCTTCGTCTTCATGCCTCCCTGTACCCGGCTTCTTTTCTTCGTGGCCGTCGGTTGTCCGCTGCTCCTGATCACGAGCTGCCTGGTTCCACTTCCCAACCCCAGACCTGCGACGCGCAGACGCTTCCCACCCTCCCAAAGTTCCCCCTTTCCTTTTCATCCTTTCCCTTGACGCCCCCCTGAGAACACCGTGCAGAATGATTGCAGATGTTAGGGCCCAATCTGCGATCTGGTTCCTGAGACCCCCGCGTGCCGACCGGTGTTCTCCGCAATAGTATTTGACGAACAATATTTGTGAAGACACATTGCAGATGTTTGTAACATCTGCCAAGTTGTTCTCTACACAGATTGTTCTTCAAATCCTATTCGGAGACACCGTTCTCCGCTTGTCTCCGGAACCAGTCGCAGATGTTCACGAACATCTCAATCTGTTTCTGCACTGTGTTCTCACTGTGCTCTTTCATTTGTATTTACTGAAAATGCTCGTGGTCTCCCAGTGATTTTCAGATGTTCTCAATCACTACTCAAACGATCACTCTTAGCATCGGGAAATGGTTCGGCTCGATTAACGATCCCCCTAGCATTTTAAGTGCTCGCTCATCTCTACTAAACAACCATACAACTGCTCAACAAATTCTTCTTTTTGAAGTGAAGGAGCATTTTTGCTGGTAGAAAAAATCATGTAATTAGCAGCTGAAAATGTGGAGGAAATGTAACAGAAGTCCACAAAGAATTTGCGTTCATTTGAGTCTTCTATTTATACAGAAAGAAAAATGATGAAACATTCAAGACATGGAACCAAATTTTGTGATGAGAGAAATGGTTTGTTGTGTGCTTATTAATTATGGGTGCATTCTATGTGAAATAAAGAGCTGCCAAATGAATGCCAAATTAAAACCTCCAGTTGTTAACAAATCATTTTCTGTCATGTGCCTCGTCGTGTAAATAATTTCATCATCTTCTAATATTTTGGCAATAGATCTATATTTTCACTCAAATGAACCAAAACAATTGGGCAATTTAATTCAAGATTATTTATAATTTACTCTTGAAATCCATCTAAAACACCTTGCACCACAGTAAAAGGATTTAGTTTTAAAACACTTTTGCTACCGGTACATTCAATGTTTTGTGTCCTCAACAACAAATTGTGTGGACTCGACTACAGGATATGGCCTAAGTTGCAACATTTTTAGGATTTCTTCGGCAACATTTATCAGAAGGGGCGTAAAGTAATATAGAACCTACCTACAACCTGTATCATCATGATATGAAGCCTCCAGTGTTTTTCCTGTTTATTATTCACATGAGTGGAGTGTAGGTGTGGTTGCTCTACAATTCCTTTATGCACTTTTAACACCACTGGTGGGTGATCCATTCACATGGGGCAGCTGAAGGCTCTTGCATACAACCCCATTCGCATGGTGGTGGGGGGCAAATGCCGAATAATGATGGCCTAAGCCAATTGCCCTTTAGTGGGAAAAAACTCAATTTAACATGCCATTTATTTACAAACAAGCAGTTTGCTTAACCGAGCTACACTTTTTTGATGTTATTAGTATCTAGTGGTTATGGTTTAATAGCACGCAAAATACATGCACTAAGCTCACATAAACAACCCCTACCCAATGTGTCGTCTTTTCTGAGAAATCCATTAGAATTATCAATGCATATCTTTGTCCTGAAAGTGGACCTCCCACTTATTTACCCCTAAGTGCTTTAGTACTTTGATGTCCACATCATTTTGGTTATTATCTTTAAGGGTATTGTTTTTGAACAAGAAAAAATTAAGCTCGACCTTTCCTGTGTATAAGAATGCATTTCATTTCCATATAGTTTATTTTTATACAGCATAGGACTACTTGTGGGTTTTAATCTTTGTATCCCTTTGCCCCCTCAGCCACCAGGAATAGCTGAATGAGAAAAGGCAGCAGTCCACAATAGAAACTTCAACATACCACAAGCTTCCTAGTGGAACGAAAGGGCCCGAATACTTGCTTTCTTTGCTGGGTCTGTTTTTTGCAGCTGCTCATGGTATGGTCTTTGCAAGAATTATTTGCTCCTTACCTAATACAGGTAAATCATATGGTAAAGCCAGTCATTGTCTTTGACGAAATAAATCCAAGATAAAATAGTAATTTTTCAAAGTAATGAATCAACTGGTACATTTTAATACTTTTCAAAGAGAGACCTTTGTAATATTAGAACCCTCCTATTCCACCCCCAAGGTGTTTATAAGGTTAAAGGGCATGCGGTGTTCAAAAGTTGTTGCCCACCATACTTCACCAATCATGTTATTAATGGAGCCTGCTTTGTACACGTCTTGCTGCCTATAAAAGGGCCCCCCCAAAGTTTTCTGACAGAAGTTGGCAGAATAGGCACAATCCTGACGCAACTATAGGGGTACAAGAAAGTAGTCATGACCCCTATAATTTTTTCACTCTGTTTTATTGCATTCAGTTGGTAAGATCCAAATTTTTTCCCTTTTTTTGCTAATTAATGTCACTCTGTACCCCATCCTACAGAAAAAACAGAAATGTTTGATATTTTTTGCTAATTTTGGTAAACAAAAAAAACTGAAATGTAACATGCCATAAGTTATTCAGAACCCTTTTCTCAGTATTGAGCAGAATCAAAACGTTTGATCTGTACAGCATAGTCTTCTTGGGAATGATGCAACACCTAACGCCTGGATCGGGGATCCTTTGGTGCCATTCTCCTTGAGATTCCCTCCAGTTGCCTCAAGTTGGATGGAGAGCCACTGGTCTCTCCAGAGCTCTCAATGGGTTAGGTTCGGGCTCTGGCAGGGCCGTCACGAATGGTCACAGAGTTGTTCTAACGCCGCTTTTTATTTTAGTTGCATCTCAGCTCACTGCAAAGTTGATTTATCTGTAGACCAATGCCGATTTGCCTAGATGTTCCTTATTCGTTGTAGCCCAATTACCGCTTGGTACCAAAATTCCTCCAAGTTGGGAAGACCATATACAGTCAGAAAATCTCTTCCCTTCCTCCATGAGCATCTCTCTACTTCGAACCAGAATCCGGTGTTTTAAATCTAGATGGAGTTAACTAGAAGCCGATGTATGGATTGGTTAACTGTACCATTTTTTGAGATTATAGCACTCAGAAGATAACCAAGGCCGCTAGTATCTGATTCCTCACATTGCTTGGCAGAATTCCCTGATAGAATCCCCAGCAGAATACTAGAGGAAAGTGACATTTTCTCTGCCCCTTTTCAGTTTAAAATATCTACAAAATGGTGATTTTTTTTCGTGATCTGCTCCATACTAATTGTGCCCATCATCCCTTTTCCCCTCAAATGCTCCCTTAAATGATTCAACAATAATCCAATGTTGGAAATAGTCATGTTGGGAAATAGTGCCCACTCTGCAAAAGTATTAATAAAAATAATGACCACAGTGTAGGGTTACTGCTACGAATCCCAAACTGTTTGATTCACGTCACTTTTCTAACATATTTCTCACTGAAATACACTAACTTTTAAATCAAATTTGTTTTTCCCTGTAAAAAGTTGATTCTTGGTTTTTCTAGTGCACTATACTGTTAAATGTAATTACATTACAAACTCAACTATCAACTTTTTGTTTTTTTCACTCTAGTTGTTCTGGTATACTAATTTGCAGACATTATTGGACTGATTTTAAGACTCAATCTTATCCTAAGCCTAGTGGTATTTATCATAACCTCCCAATCTGTGTGGTGGTATTGGTATGGCATTGCATTTTTCTTAGTGGATCTAGTCAGCAGCCAGTGTGTATAGCAGGGCCGAGTAATGTAAGCAGGGAACAGTGTGTTATATGTTGTGATAGCAAGTAATGCGTGTGTTCCCATTTCTGTTTCTATAGGTGTAGCGAGCTGTGTGGTATTAAATGCATGGATTAACACAGGCTTGTGTCCAATTTATGGTGTATGCGTTGTGGTTGCTGGTTTTCAATCCAACAGGGCTATTTAATTGATGTAACAAAAAGAAAATATATTTGTTTCCTTTTTGGGATAACTAATCTGGGGTGCGTTTTATAGTAAGGAGTATATTAAAGTCCCAAAAAATATGGTACCTGATTGATATGCACCATTTTCTGGTACAATACTTCACTAGTTCCCCAAATACTGAGAGTTCCTTCTAGTATTAAAAAAGCAAGTTGAGCCACTAAAAAAAGTCCTCCTTCTCTTTGGGATAATAAAATCTACTAGTTTTAATCTGGGTTTCTGTCCTCTTCCCCCACACCCCTCTACAAGATCAGAGAGCATACCCTCTCTGCTCCGAAAGTTTCGCCTTTGGTATCCATATTGGGCTAAAACTGAGGGGGATTAGAAGTTAGGAGTACATCATCTATGACGATAACTTTATCTACCGCTGGGAAAAGGCATTTCCTTTCCAATAGCTATTTTTTTGCAATCCGGTTAATCAATGGAAGCATTTCAAAAATCTCTTGATCTTTGATGCAAGTCCAATTTTTGCTTGCAATCCTGGAATCCTAAATAGATTTCCATATATCGAAATATTAAGTCATATAACCATAGGAAAAGTTACATAATTGGTAACCTGTTAATTGCGGTACACATGAAAAAAGATAACAGCATATCCTTATTGTATGCAAGACGGGACAGAAAAAAAGAAGCGTAAAACCACTAAATCAGAATTATTTTTTTACCAACCACAGAAAGAGTTTTTAATTCACTCACATTATTAGCTATTGAATCCCTCCAAATGATGTACCCCTGAAATAATTCTCATCCCACAAAAATAATCCCATATCACAAATTTAACAAAAAAAATAATGTTTACAAATGCAAAATCGCTCTGATAGGCGCCTCCATCTGTCTTACCGCCATGTGCTCATACAGCCTTGAAATTTGAGCAGTACCTGATACCACCATATGGATTTTTATCACATATTGATGATTGTGTTTAGTGACCTGTTAAACATAATTTATATTAAAAGTGAACATAAAATGACACACAGACACAAAAAAAGGATCCCCTATCAAATGTGGGCTTTTTCCTAATTCGATACTACTGCCACTATGCATCTGCCTGTTTCTCAGTAATTTATACGAGGCTAGTATAGACACCCTGATTACCCGTATGTTTTTTCTGCCTATAAGGCCCACGGACATAAGGCGCACCTCTAATAATTCCTCTAAAGGAATCTAGTTTCATGATAAGGCGCCTGGATATAGGCCCAGATCAAATGCAGTAACCTAAAATTACCAGCCGGTGGCAGACCTGTGCAACAGTTCAAGCCAGCTACACTTCCCGGGAAACTTGTCTTCACGTGTCGGAGCTCCGATCTCAGGGTCTGGGCTGCTGGGGGTTATGGCAGGGTGATGCCCCAGGCATGGGTTAAGCGGTCCTCCCTCGCTCCCTCTCCTTCCCTCCAGCCAGGGTGATATCCTGTGTGTTCCCTGTGGCCGCTCCTCTTTCCCCCCCTGTTACGGGCTGTCAATAACATGTGGGATTGTTACTGATGATGATTCCCTCGTGGTCGTATGGCAGCCTCCTGTCTCTTCGTGCTAGGGTACATGAAAATTGGCACAATGTTAGTTGAGTGTGCCAGGGCACTTCAGGTAGCTAGGACCCTGTATCTGTGTGGGAAGTGCAGGAAATTTCTGTGATGGAGCGATTAACATTGTAAATGTACAGTACATCTTGTCTGTAAGTCATTTCTGTATAGTTCCTATATAAGGCGCACCGGCCCTATAAGGCGCCCTTTGATTTCTGAGAACATAAAGGTTTTTGTCGCCTTAAGGCCGAAAAATACGGTGTACAGTTTCCCGTCGAGTAGGTAAAATGACAGACTAGATGTTGTAATCCCTGTCTGTTTTAATTTATACATATAAGAGTCAGGCCTCCTGCACAACCCGTAGTTATCCACACGACATTTTTTGGTCCCATTTTAGAGCATGTGTTTTTGTCCATTTAAAAACGCATCGTTTTCAAAACCTATCAGTTTTGACATTTTTAAAAAAAACCAAGTTGTTCCCCTATATCATAAGATAAAACCGTTCCAAGCCATCCAAACACATGGTTAATGGTCAAAAACGGATGCGTTGTTAAAAAGACAATAATGTTTTTAAACAACTAAAATTCATGCTCAAATGAACAAAACGCTGTTGATGAATTGTTTTTGTCCGTTTTTGTTTAAGATTCCGTTGCAACCAACCCCTGCGTTGAACCTGCTTAAAATTTAAGATAATTGGTAAAAAAACCGGTCAAAAACGGATGCTTTTTTCAAAAATCTGCGTGCGTTTTTTAACAGACGCTACAAAACGCCTTGTGCGCGCCGGCCTTAGGAGTATTACAAACCTTCTGCCAATAATAGTCCTACATCTCAGTTCTACATCTCCAGTAAGTGTCTGCAAGCTTTAGGTTTTCTATCACATTACGACGTCTGGGACTCACTAAGTGCTTTATCTTTTTCCAACTATTTACTGTATTTTCCGGACTACTAGACGCGTCTTACCTATGATGCACCCCAATTTAAAGGCTTCCAAAAAAGAAAATATATTTTAGTATATTAGTAATAGTATTTACTATAGCATTAAATACTAAAGCACAGCGCACTAACGCACAGCACACATCAATATCTGCCTCAATCCATAACATTTACACCACACGCTGCTCCTGCAGTACAGTTACACACAGCTCTGCTCCAGGCTACAGTGTACACAACAAGGCCTGCATTCATCCATAAGTTACACACCCAGCTCTGGTCTACATCTTACATTTCACACACAGCTCTGCTTCATTTATACATTTACAACACACAGGCGCTGCTACACGCATCCATTTACACACACATCCTGCATCACCCATACATTTCCATTATGCCTGCTACATCCATACAATTACACACACACAGATCAGCTATACACATATAGAACACTCTGGAATACTCTACCACACAGAACCCCCTTCCTCCCTTCCCCTCTTCCCCTTTCTTTTTCCCCCTTCCCGATTCTCATCTTACTCTTTCCAGCGCAGCCTTGTTCCCCCATTCTCGCAGTATAAGACCCTGTGGTGAGGTAAGAAGCAGTGATCTCACATGAGTCTGACATCAGCCACGTCCTGTACCTGTAGGACACCCGGTAGAGGTGAGACATGCGAGTCTCTTCTGTCTGAAAGATCTTGTGCAGCTCTATATTCGCAGGCATCACCCATCTCATTTACCGCTTCCAGGAGGTTCTTCAGTGCTGGATCCTCCGACCTTGAGTCTATAGACGCGGCCAATATTTTTTCTTTTTTCTTGCTAAAAGTTGGCCGTGTCTTATAGTCCAAAAAGTTACGGTAAATCCCCTCCCCCTCTCCATTCCTTCGGCGGTTTATATCACACACATCCTCCTATCTATACATTCTCCCAGCCCCTATATTTTTCTCAGTTTTTTTAACTGGCTCATCGGGGGCGATTGGGCATAGTGTCTAACATGAATCAGATTACACATGTCCGAGCACCCCTGATAGTAAACAATTTACTCTTTAAAGTTCATCGACGCTTTGTTTTCAGCTTAAAGAGGACAACCTTCATCAGGTCTCTGCCACTAGTCCTGTCACCTTCTTACCTGTTGGATCAGCTCGACAAATCCCATCCAAGCCCAGCCTTTATCGAGTTATTTCATACATTAGTCATGTAAAATCATCTATTCTTTATCATGTAATGAGGCTGTCACCAAATGTCAGAGGCTTGATGTCCCCGTCACCCCTCCCCTCTCCCCTGCCCGCTGTCTGTTTGTAATGTATAGTAAAGCATGGTAGTGGTGTGCCTGCTGCTCGGCTTACATGCAGCAATCCCTCCTAATACACATGTGGGACACAGACTCATCTAACTGAATCTGACATTCTGCTGTCATGGCTGCATCTGAGCTCTGTCTCTCTCCTATCCACACACACACACACACCACTGCAGGGGTGCGTGGCCACCATCACCAACAAGGACACTCTTATACCCCCACATCATTATACGGGCTGTCATTCAACACTGGGGTGTGGGCTGGCCTCCCCCTCATGAATAGAGTGACGCTGAATAGGCTATCTTCATTGGACATTTTACAGGTCATTTTCTTACAGCTTAAGGACCTCATTTCGTAGTTACCGCCGTGTAAGGGACATGAAGGGGGATGAGGCATGCTCTCTAATGCGTTTTTATGAAAATATATTTATTTTAGGGGGGTTATTTTTGCATGACGGTTTTCTCTTTAATGACCACACTTGATTTTTTAAAATCTGACCATGTGTCATCCAAATTGGTTATAACTTTGGAACGCTTTAACATTCCAGGTGATTTTGGATTGTTTTGTTGAAACACATTGTACGTCGTATTTTTTTTTCATTCTGAAAACAAAATTTTTCACACAAAACTTCTAAACATTTTAAAGTTTAAAATCTGCCTTTTCTAGGCAGATAGTTAGGCCCTCTTGCACATAGCGTTGCGTTTCATTCCACGTCAGGGTGCAATGCGTGAAAAACTGACGTTTTGGCTGCGTGTTTGTTTCCATTTTTCCTGGATAATTTTCGTTTTTTCTTCGTTTTCCGGCGCATTTTTGACGCGCGATTCATGGAACTGAGCATTTTTCAAGGGACCATGTTTGGGATTAAAATGTGTTATTTAATTGAAAAAATAATGTCTTCTGGATAATTTTCAAAACACTGCGATCTATTCTTCAACTGTTCCTACTATATTATCTCCCGACACTTAGCAGATGTGAAGAACGTGAAGAAAGAGTAAAAACAGGAACACAGGATCATTTAAGATAAAAACAACAGTGCAACCATGCAGAACATATTAACATATGTCGGCCCATCTGCTTTACTTGCGGGAGATACCGCGGAACGGCGGCGCGAACAAATGACATGTGAAGAACCATATTATGTGTGTGTGAAGACACATTGGCAAGATGTTTAAATACATCTGCAATGTGTTCTTCACACATTTAGTGGTCTTCACATGCATTTTTTTCGCGCCTTTCCGCCGTATCTCCCACAAGTAACAGATTGTCCGACATCTGTGAATCCTTCTCAAGGTTCTGCACTGTGTTTTTTTATCTTAATGATCCTGTGTTCACTGTTTTTTATTCTATTCTTGACACACGTCATTAAGGGTTAAAAGAGCATGCCGCCCTCCGGTCCAAACGAGCCGCCCTAGATCACAAGACGTGACATCCAGACTGGGATGGCTGAACCCTCCCTCCCGTACTTTTGTGTCTGTATAGTATCGCCATAAGTGAGAGTAAGGATGTTAATTTTTGCAGATCTCCCTGTCCATAAGGTGGCTGCTGCACTGAATTCTCAAGAAACGCGCTGGCAGCGTTATTATCATCATGGGACACTCATATAACAATCTTTTGCTACTATCAGACATGTTTGACCATACCCATATCTTAAGGTACTAGATATACATAAGCTAATCTAACTAAAAGACAATTGTAGCTCAACTGTTCATATTACATAGATAGAACACTCATATGAAGCAACTAAAACTCAATTTTCATTAAGTCCAAAGGACTTAAACGCTTTCATACTATATGAACCCACCCATAATTCCTCTGAGTATCATTCTAGCCTAGAGGTGGGGAATCAGTTGAATGCCACAAATTTAATTGACTTCATTCCCACCAGGTGACACGCCTCGGGATGTCAGAGTTTTGTATAAAATCAATGTCCTTGATAGTGGTCCCTCTGCATATTCCCTGGGTTTTGCCCATTAGCCAGCGTTAATGGTACATTCAGGCAGTCTTAGTTAGCGTTATCGAGTTTTACATAACGCTAACTGTAACACGGCCTGCTTTGTTTTAGTATTTCAGGGTGACAGGTCCTCTTTAAGAATACCCCCCCCCCAATAGTTCATTAATATTACCTACATTCAATTCTGATGTTACAATTCCGAATATTTTTCTTGTTCGCTGCTCTTGTTGGAATGGGTATTCTATGTTCTCTTTCCACTAAATTCTTGAAGAACAATCAGGGAATCCCTGTTACTATCTTGTCCGCAGGTCTGCTGCTTTTCCTGAATGTCCCAAACTTTATAGTCCTCCTACACACCTGAGGTACGTCCATATAGGTATTACCTTTTTTTTCATGGAATAAGGGCTTGTGAACTCCTCTTCAAATTGGAAAGACTATTTGTCACGGTCAATTTTCCGGAATACCTGCATTTGAATGTGTTGCTGTCTCGACGGGGATGTTATCACATGTCCAGAAATAACAATATGTCCTTACGCATTCACAGTAAACCTAGGCCCATATTGTTGCATACGTTTCCTACACTATATAACAATGCTGTGTTATCATCCTTTCCACATAGATTTCATCTTTTACAAAGAACCTTCAGCCTCCCATCCATCCCAGGAGCAAATTAGCTTCATTTGGTAGCACTAGGGCTCCCCATACTGTGCCCCTGACTGGTGGTAGAAATGGCCCATCAATCAGGAAAGAAATTTCTCGTCTAACTGACTAGCCGTTTAACTAATTTTTCAGTATGTGATTAAATGCATCTTCTCCCTTGTTACGTGGGAACATGAAGCAATTATATTTGCTTCATGCAACGGATTCCCCCCCACCTCCCCAATAGGAGGAACCTGGGATAAATGATACTTCAGAAGAATAATGAAATGCGCAAGTTCTTTGGACTGAAAAATTTGAGTTTTTACGTTTTGTTTTCATATGAGAATACCATCTATGTCATAATAGTTTAGCTACCTTTGGCTTTATGTTAAGTTATATATAATGCATTATATATAACTTAACATAAAGCCAAAGGTAGCTAAACTATTATGACATAGATGGTATTCTCATATGAAAACAAAACGTAAAAACTCAAATTTTTCAGTCCAAAGAACTTGCGCATTTCATTATTCTTCTGAAGTATCATTTATCCCAGGTTCCTCCTATTGGGGAGGTGGGGGGGAATCCGTTGCATGAAGCAAATATAATTGCTTCATGTTCCCACGTAACAAGGGAGAAGATGCATTTAATCACATACTGAAAAATTAGTTAAACGGCTAGTCAGTTAGACGAGAAATTTCTTTCCTGATTGATGGGCCATTTCTACCACCAGTCAGGGGCACAGTATGGGGAGCCCTAGTGCTACCAAATGAAGCTAATTTGCTCCTGGGATGGATGGGAGGCTGAAGGTTCTTTGTAAAAGATGAAATCTATGTGGAAAGGATGATAACACAGCATTGTTATATAGTGTAGGAAACGTATGCAACAATATGGGCCTAGGTTTACTGTGAATGCGTAAGGACATATTGTTATTTCTGGACATGTGATAACATCCCCGTCGAGACAGCAACACATTCAAATGCAGGTATTCCGGAAAATTGACCGTGACAAATAGTCTTTCCAATTTGAAGAGGAGTTCACAAGCCCTTATTCCATGAAAAAAAAGGTAATACCTATATGGACGTACCTCAGGTGTGTAGGAGGACTATAAAGTTTGGGACATTCAGGAAAAGCAGCAGACCTGCGGACAAGATAGTAACAGGGATTCCCTGATTGTTCTTCAAGAATTTAGTGGAAAGAGAACATAGAATACCCATTCCAACAAGAGCAGCGAACAAGAAAAATATTCGGAATTGTAACATCAGAATTGAATGTAGGTAATATTAATGAACTATTGGGGGGGGGGTATTCTTAAAGAGGACCTGTCACCCTGAAATACTAAAACAAAGCAGGCCGTGTTACAGTTAGCGTTATGTAAAACTCGATAACGCTAACTAAGACTGCCTGAATGTACCATTAACGCTGGCTAATGGGCAAAACCCAGGGAATATGCAGAGGGACCACTATCAAGGACATTGATTTTATACAAAACTCTGACATCCCGAGGCGTGTCACCTGGTGGGAATGAAGTCAATTAAATTTGTGGCATTCAACTGATTCCCCACCTCTAGGCTAGAATGATACTCAGAGGAATTATGGGTGGGTTCATATAGTATGAAAGCGTTTAAGTCCTTTGGACTTAATGAAAATTGAGTTTTAGTTGCTTCATATGAGTGTTCTATCTATGTAATATGAACAGTTGAGCTACAATTGTCTTTTAGTTAGATTAGCTTATGTATATCTAGTACCTTAAGATATGGGTATGGTCAAACATGTCTGATAGTAGCAAAAGATTGTTATATGAGTGTCCCATGATGATAATAACGCTGCCAGCGCGTTTCTTGAGAATTCAGTGCAGCAGCCACCTTATGGACAGGGAGATCTGCAAAAATTAACATCCTTACTCTCACTTATGGCGATACTATACAGACACAAAAGTACGGGAGGGAGGGTTCAGCCATCCCAGTCTGGATGTCACGTCTTGTGATCTAGGGCGGCTCGTTTGGACCGGAGGGCGGCATGCTCTTTTAACCCTTAATGACGTGTGTCAAGAATAGAATAAAAAACAGTGAACACAGGATCATTAAGATAAAAAAACACAGTGCAGAACCTTGAGAAGGATTCACAGATGTCGGACAATCTGTTACTTGTGGGAGATACGGCGGAAAGGCGCGAAAAAAATGCATGTGAAGACCACTAAATGTGTGAAGAACACATTGCAGATGTATTTAAACATCTTGCCAATGTGTCTTCACACACACATAATATGGTTCTTCACATGTCATTTGTTCGCGCCGCCGTTCCGCGGTATCTCCCGCAAGTAAAGCAGATGGGCCGACATATGTTAATATGTTCTGCATGGTTGCACTGTTGTTTTTATCTTAAATGATCCTGTGTTCCTGTTTTTACTCTTTCTTCACGTTCTTCACATCTGCTAAGTGTCGGGAGATAATATAGTAGGAACAGTTGAAGAATAGATCGCAGTGTTTTGAAAATTATCCAGAAGACATTATTTTTTCAATTAAATAACACATTTTAATCCCAAACATGGTCCCTTGAAAAATGCTCAGTTCCATGAATCGCGCGTCAAAAATGCGCCGGAAAACGAAGAAAAAACGAAAATTATCCAGGAAAAATGGAAACAAACACGCAGCCAAAACGTCAGTTTTTCACGCATTGCACCCTGACGTGGAATGAAACGCAACGCTATGTGCAAGAGGGCCTAACTATCTGCCTAGAAAAGGCAGATTTTAAACTTTAAAATGTTTAGAAGTTTTGTGTGAAAAATTTTGTTTTCAGAATGAAAAAAAAATACGACGTACAATGTGTTTCAACAAAACAATCCAAAATCACCTGGAATGTTAAAGCGTTCCAAAGTTATAACCAATTTGGATGACACATGGTCAGATTTTAAAAAATCAAGTGTGGTCATTAAAGAGAAAACCGTCATGCAAAAATAACCCCCCTAAAATAAATATATTTTCATAAAAACGCATTAGAGAGCATGCCTCATCCCCCTTCATGTCCCTTACACGGCGGTAACTACGAAATGAGGTCCTTAAGCTGTAAGAAAATGACCTGTAAAATGTCCAATGAAGATAGCCTATTCAGCGTCACTCTATTCATGAGGGGGAGGCCAGCCCACACCCCAGTGTTGAATGACAGCCCGTATAATGATGTGGGGGTATAAGAGTGTCCTTGTTGGTGATGGTGGCCACGCACCCCTGCAGTGGTGTGTGTGTGTGTGTGGATAGGAGAGAGACAGAGCTCAGATGCAGCCATGACAGCAGAATGTCAGATTCAGTTAGATGAGTCTGTGTCCCACATGTGTATTAGGAGGGATTGCTGCATGTAAGCCGAGCAGCAGGCACACCACTACCATGCTTTACTATACATTACAAACAGACAGCGGGCAGGGGAGAGGGGAGGGGTGACGGGGACATCAAGCCTCTGACATTTGGTGACAGCCTCATTACATGATAAAGAATAGATGATTTTACATGACTAATGTATGAAATAACTCGATAAAGGCTGGGCTTGGATGGGATTTGTCGAGCTGATCCAACAGGTAAGAAGGTGACAGGACTAGTGGCAGAGACCTGATGAAGGTTGTCCTCTTTAAGCTGAAAACAAAGCGTCGATGAACTTTAAAGAGTAAATTGTTTACTATCAGGGGTGCTCGGACATGTGTAATCTGATTCATGTTAGACACTATGCCCAATCGCCCCCGATGAGCCAGTTAAAAAAACTGAGAAAAATATAGGGGCTGGGAGAATGTATAGATAGGAGGATGTGTGTGATATAAACCGCCGAAGGAATGGAGAGGGGGAGGGGATTTACCGTAACTTTTTGGACTATAAGACACGGCCAACTTTTAGCAAGAAAAAAGAAAAAATATTGGCCGCGTCTATAGACTCAAGGTCGGAGGATCCAGCACTGAAGAACCTCCTGGAAGCGGTAAATGAGATGGGTGATGCCTGCGAATATAGAGCTGCACAAGATCTTTCAGACAGAAGAGACTCGCATGTCTCACCTCTACCGGGTGTCCTACAGGTACAGGACGTGGCTGATGTCAGACTCATGTGAGATCACTGCTTCTTACCTCACCACAGGGTCTTATACTGCGAGAATGGGGGAACAAGGCTGCGCTGGAAAGAGTAAGATGAGAATCGGGAAGGGGGAAAAAGAAAGGGGAAGAGGGGAAGGGAGGAAGGGGGTTCTGTGTGGTAGAGTATTCCAGAGTGTTCTATATGTGTATAGCTGATCTGTGTGTGTGTAATTGTATGGATGTAGCAGGCATAATGGAAATGTATGGGTGATGCAGGATGTGTGTGTAAATGGATGCGTGTAGCAGCGCCTGTGTGTTGTAAATGTATAAATGAAGCAGAGCTGTGTGTGAAATGTAAGATGTAGACCAGAGCTGGGTGTGTAACTTATGGATGAATGCAGGCCTTGTTGTGTACACTGTAGCCTGGAGCAGAGCTGTGTGTAACTGTACTGCAGGAGCAGCGTGTGGTGTAAATGTTATGGATTGAGGCAGATATTGATGTGTGCTGTGCGTTAGTGCGCTGTGCTTTAGTATTTAATGCTATAGTAAATACTATTACTAATATACTAAAATATATTTTCTTTTTTGGAAGCCTTTAAATTGGGGTGCATCATAGGTAAGACGCGTCTAGTAGTCCGGAAAATACAGTAAATAGTTGGAAAAAGATAAAGCACTTAGTGAGTCCCAGACGTCGTAATGTGATAGAAAACCTAAAGCTTGCAGACACTTACTGGAGATGTAGAACTGAGATGTAGGACTATTATTGGCAGAAGGTTTGTAATACTCCTAAGGCCGGCGCGCACAAGGCGTTTTGTAGCGTCTGTTAAAAAACGCACGCAGATTTTTGAAAAAAGCATCCGTTTTTGACCGGTTTTTTTACCAATTATCTTAAATTTTAAGCAGGTTCAACGCAGGGGTTGGTTGCAACGGAATCTTAAACAAAAACGGACAAAAACAATTCATCAACAGCGTTTTGTTCATTTGAGCATGAATTTTAGTTGTTTAAAAACATTATTGTCTTTTTAACAACGCATCCGTTTTTGACCATTAACCATGTGTTTGGATGGCTTGGAACGGTTTTATCTTATGATATAGGGGAACAACTTGGTTTTTTTTAAAAATGTCAAAACTGATAGGTTTTGAAAACGATGCGTTTTTAAATGGACAAAAACACATGCTCTAAAATGGGACCAAAAAATGTCGTGTGGATAACTACGGGTTGTGCAGGAGGCCTGACTCTTATATGTATAAATTAAAACAGACAGGGATTACAACATCTAGTCTGTCATTTTACCTACTCGACGGGAAACTGTACACCGTATTTTTCGGCCTTAAGGCGACAAAAACCTTTATGTTCTCAGAAATCAAAGGGCGCCTTATAGGGCCGGTGCGCCTTATATAGGAACTATACAGAAATGACTTACAGACAAGATGTACTGTACATTTACAATGTTAATCGCTCCATCACAGAAATTTCCTGCACTTCCCACACAGATACAGGGTCCTAGCTACCTGAAGTGCCCTGGCACACTCAACTAACATTGTGCCAATTTTCATGTACCCTAGCACGAAGAGACAGGAGGCTGCCATACGACCACGAGGGAATCATCATCAGTAACAATCCCACATGTTATTGACAGCCCGTAACAGGGGGGGAAAGAGGAGCGGCCACAGGGAACACACAGGATATCACCCTGGCTGGAGGGAAGGAGAGGGAGCGAGGGAGGACCGCTTAACCCATGCCTGGGGCATCACCCTGCCATAACCCCCAGCAGCCCAGACCCTGAGATCGGAGCTCCGACACGTGAAGACAAGTTTCCCGGGAAGTGTAGCTGGCTTGAACTGTTGCACAGGTCTGCCACCGGCTGGTAATTTTAGGTTACTGCATTTGATCTGGGCCTATATCCAGGCGCCTTATCATGAAACTAGATTCCTTTAGAGGAATTATTAGAGGTGCGCCTTATGTCCGTGGGCCTTATAGGCAGAAAAAACATACGGGTAATCAGGGTGTCTATACTAGCCTCGTATAAATTACTGAGAAACAGGCAGATGCATAGTGGCAGTAGTATCGAATTAGGAAAAAGCCCACATTTGATAGGGGATCCTTTTTTTGTGTCTGTGTGTCATTTTATGTTCACTTTTAATATAAATTATGTTTAACAGGTCACTAAACACAATCATCAATATGTGATAAAAATCCATATGGTGGTATCAGGTACTGCTCAAATTTCAAGGCTGTATGAGCACATGGCGGTAAGACAGATGGAGGCGCCTATCAGAGCGATTTTGCATTTGTAAACATTATTTTTTTTGTTAAATTTGTGATATGGGATTATTTTTGTGGGATGAGAATTATTTCAGGGGTACATCATTTGGAGGGATTCAATAGCTAATAATGTGAGTGAATTAAAAACTCTTTCTGTGGTTGGTAAAAAAATAATTCTGATTTAGTGGTTTTACGCTTCTTTTTTTCTGTCCCGTCTTGCATACAATAAGGATATGCTGTTATCTTTTTTCATGTGTACCGCAATTAACAGGTTACCAATTATGTAACTTTTCCTATGGTTATATGACTTAATATTTCGATATATGGAAATCTATTTAGGATTCCAGGATTGCAAGCAAAAATTGGACTTGCATCAAAGATCAAGAGATTTTTGAAATGCTTCCATTGATTAACCGGATTGCAAAAAAATAGCTATTGGAAAGGAAATGCCTTTTCCCAGCGGTAGATAAAGTTATCGTCATAGATGATGTACTCCTAACTTCTAATCCCCCTCAGTTTTAGCCCAATATGGATACCAAAGGCGAAACTTTCGGAGCAGAGAGGGTATGCTCTCTGATCTTGTAGAGGGGTGTGGGGGAAGAGGACAGAAACCCAGATTAAAACTAGTAGATTTTATTATCCCAAAGAGAAGGAGGACTTTTTTTAGTGGCTCAACTTGCTTTTTTAATACTAGAAGGAACTCTCAGTATTTGGGGAACTAGTGAAGTATTGTACCAGAAAATGGTGCATATCAATCAGGTACCATATTTTTTGGGACTTTAATATACTCCTTACTATAAAACGCACCCCAGATTAGTTATCCCAAAAAGGAAACAAATATATTTTCTTTTTGTTACATCAATTAAATAGCCCTGTTGGATTGAAAACCAGCAACCACAACGCATACACCATAAATTGGACACAAGCCTGTGTTAATCCATGCATTTAATACCACACAGCTCGCTACACCTATAGAAACAGAAATGGGAACACACGCATTACTTGCTATCACAACATATAACACACTGTTCCCTGCTTACATTACTCGGCCCTGCTATACACACTGGCTGCTGACTAGATCCACTAAGAAAAATGCAATGCCATACCAATACCACCACACAGATTGGGAGGTTATGATAAATACCACTAGGCTTAGGATAAGATTGAGTCTTAAAATCAGTCCAATAATGTCTGCAAATTAGTATACCAGAACAACTAGAGTGAAAAAAACAAAAAGTTGATAGTTGAGTTTGTAATGTAATTACATTTAACAGTATAGTGCACTAGAAAAACCAAGAATCAACTTTTTACAGGGAAAAACAAATTTGATTTAAAAGTTAGTGTATTTCAGTGAGAAATATGTTAGAAAAGTGACGTGAATCAAACAGTTTGGGATTCGTAGCAGTAACCCTACACTGTGGTCATTATTTTTATTAATACTTTTGCAGAGTGGGCACTATTTCCCAACATGACTATTTCCAACATTGGATTATTGTTGAATCATTTAAGGGAGCATTTGAGGGGAAAAGGGATGATGGGCACAATTAGTATGGAGCAGATCACGAAAAAAAATCACCATTTTGTAGATATTTTAAACTGAAAAGGGGCAGAGAAAATGTCACTTTCCTCTAGTATTCTGCTGGGGATTCTATCAGGGAATTCTGCCAAGCAATGTGAGGAATCAGATACTAGCGGCCTTGGTTATCTTCTGAGTGCTATAATCTCAAAAAATGGTACAGTTAACCAATCCATACATCGGCTTCTAGTTAACTCCATCTAGATTTAAAACACCGGATTCTGGTTCGAAGTAGAGAGATGCTCATGGAGGAAGGGAAGAGATTTTCTGACTGTATATGGTCTTCCCAACTTGGAGGAATTTTGGTACCAAGCGGTAATTGGGCTACAACGAATAAGGAACATCTAGGCAAATCGGCATTGGTCTACAGATAAATCAACTTTGCAGTGAGCTGAGATGCAACTAAAATAAAAAGCGGCGTTAGAACAACTCTGTGACCATTCGTGACGGCCCTGCCAGAGCCCGAACCTAACCCATTGAGAGCTCTGGAGAGACCAGTGGCTCTCCATCCAACTTGAGGCAACTGGAGGGAATCTCAAGGAGAATGGCACCAAAGGATCCCCGATCCAGGCGTTAGGTGTTGCATCATTCCCAAGAAGACTATGCTGTACAGATCAAACGTTTTGATTCTGCTCAATACTGAGAAAAGGGTTCTGAATAACTTATGGCATGTTACATTTCAGTTTTTTTTGTTTACCAAAATTAGCAAAAAATATCAAACATTTCTGTTTTTTCTGTAGGATGGGGTACAGAGTGACATTAATTAGCAAAAAAAGGGAAAAAATTTGGATCTTACCAACTGAATGCAATAAAACAGAGTGAAAAAATTATAGGGGTCATGACTACTTTCTTGTACCCCTATAGTTGCGTCAGGATTGTGCCTATTCTGCCAACTTCTGTCAGAAAACTTTGGGGGGGCCCTTTTATAGGCAGCAAGACGTGTACAAAGCAGGCTCCATTAATAACATGATTGGTGAAGTATGGTGGGCAACAACTTTTGAACACCGCATGCCCTTTAACCTTATAAACACCTTGGGGGTGGAATAGGAGGGTTCTAATATTACAAAGGTCTCTCTTTGAAAAGTATTAAAATGTACCAGTTGATTCATTACTTTGAAAAATTACTATTTTATCTTGGATTTATTTCGTCAAAGACAATGACTGGCTTTACCATATGATTTACCTGTATTAGGTAAGGAGCAAATAATTCTTGCAAAGACCATACCATGAGCAGCTGCAAAAAACAGACCCAGCAAAGAAAGCAAGTATTCGGGCCCTTTCGTTCCACTAGGAAGCTTGTGGTATGTTGAAGTTTCTATTGTGGACTGCTGCCTTTTCTCATTCAGCTATTCCTGGTGGCTGAGGGGGCAAAGGGATACAAAGATTAAAACCCACAAGTAGTCCTATGCTGTATAAAAATAAACTATATGGAAATGAAATGCATTCTTATACACAGGAAAGGTCGAGCTTAATTTTTTCTTGTTCAAAAACAATACCCTTAAAGATAATAACCAAAATGATGTGGACATCAAAGTACTAAAGCACTTAGGGGTAAATAAGTGGGAGGTCCACTTTCAGGACAAAGATATGCATTGATAATTCTAATGGATTTCTCAGAAAAGACGACACATTGGGTAGGGGTTGTTTATGTGAGCTTAGTGCATGTATTTTGCGTGCTATTAAACCATAACCACTAGATACTAATAACATCAAAAAAGTGTAGCTCGGTTAAGCAAACTGCTTGTTTGTAAATAAATGGCATGTTAAATTGAGTTTTTTCCCACTAAAGGGCAATTGGCTTAGGCCATCATTATTCGGCATTTGCCCCCCACCACCATGCGAATGGGGTTGTATGCAAGAGCCTTCAGCTGCCCCATGTGAATGGATCACCCACCAGTGGTGTTAAAAGTGCATAAAGGAATTGTAGAGCAACCACACCTACACTCCACTCATGTGAATAATAAACAGGAAAAACACTGGAGGCTTCATATCATGATGATACAGGTTGTAGGTAGGTTCTATATTACTTTACGCCCCTTCTGATAAATGTTGCCGAAGAAATCCTAAAAATGTTGCAACTTAGGCCATATCCTGTAGTCGAGTCCACACAATTTGTTGTTGAGGACACAAAACATTGAATGTACCGGTAGCAAAAGTGTTTTAAAACTAAATCCTTTTACTGTGGTGCAAGGTGTTTTAGATGGATTTCAAGAGTAAATTATAAATAATCTTGAATTAAATTGCCCAATTGTTTTGGTTCATTTGAGTGAAAATATAGATCTATTGCCAAAATATTAGAAGATGATGAAATTATTTACACGACGAGGCACATGACAGAAAATGATTTGTTAACAACTGGAGGTTTTAATTTGGCATTCATTTGGCAGCTCTTTATTTCACATAGAATGCACCCATAATTAATAAGCACACAACAAACCATTTCTCTCATCACAAAATTTGGTTCCATGTCTTGAATGTTTCATCATTTTTCTTTCTGTATAAATAGAAGACTCAAATGAACGCAAATTCTTTGTGGACTTCTGTTACATTTCCTCCACATTTTCAGCTGCTAATTACATGATTTTTTCTACCAGCAAAAATGCTCCTTCACTTCAAAAAGAAGAATTTGTTGAGCAGTTGTATGGTTGTTTAGTAGAGATGAGCGAGCACTTAAAATGCTAGGGGGATCGTTAATCGAGCCGAACCATTTCCCGATGCTAAGAGTGATCGTTTGAGTAGTGATTGAGAACATCTGAAAATCACTGGGAGACCACGAGCATTTTCAGTAAATACAAATGAAAGAGCACAGTGAGAACACAGTGCAGAAACAGATTGAGATGTTCGTGAACATCTGCGACTGGTTCCGGAGACAAGCGGAGAACGGTGTCTCCGAATAGGATTTGAAGAACAATCTGTGTAGAGAACAACTTGGCAGATGTTACAAACATCTGCAATGTGTCTTCACAAATATTGTTCGTCAAATACTATTGCGGAGAACACCGGTCGGCACGCGGGGGTCTCAGGAACCAGATCGCAGATTGGGCCCTAACATCTGCAATCATTCTGCACGGTGTTCTCAGGGGGGCGTCAAGGGAAAGGATGAAAAGGAAAGGGGGAACTTTGGGAGGGTGGGAAGCGTCTGCGCGTCGCAGGTCTGGGGTTGGGAAGTGGAACCAGGCAGCTCGTGATCAGGAGCAGCGGACAACCGACGGCCACGAAGAAAAGAAGCCGGGTACAGGGAGGCATGAAGACGAAGCCCACTCCCCATTACTCCGGCATCAAGCTCGGAGGAGTATACTCGTTTCCTCAGCACTAGTTTCTTATAAATAATGACTTGGGGGATCTTATATGATTGATAATAGTGCGGAAGAATGCAAGACACATATTTATGGGAAATTCAAAGCTGGTAACAAAGATTGATGAAACAGCAATGGTGCTTAGAAAGTCTGCTGAGTAAGATCAATGAATCCATTATCTTCTTGCTGTTTCAAGATCTTACAGCAAGGATTACAATATGTTCTATGGATTGCCTAAATCACCCAATAATACATGTTCAGGTAACTCTGATAATGTATTGATTGGTTGTAATGGAACAAACACAGCTAATTATACCCCCATAAGTATTATGCAATAAAACTCAATGATCAACATGTATCAGTTTTGTGCTGGATCCATTGGGGTTGAAAAAATGGCTGCTTTCTTCCAAAACTGTCTCATTCCAATGCGACAAATATGGAACAACAATGATCAGGTGTGGTACTAGTTGGGATCACCTGGCAATCCTTTCATAAGGATAAATGGATAGAATTTATTGTCATTTCTTTATCCACAGATTTTACTCATGTGCATGCATGCTTTTTCTTCAGCTCTTTTGTAGAAGGTTTTAATTACTGCAACTGATACGTACTTTATGAGATTTGGCTAGACATTAAAATCATGGTGGTGCAAGGTAGTGACACACAGGGGGTAATTGATCATACAATTTCTCCTTTGACTTGGTATCTAATGTTCAATTCCCATTTTTGTTTTTATTAAATTCAGCAGTCTATGGATGTTTTCGCATTTGTTTTTGTTTAGTTTGTTTAATAATAATTTTTTTTTGTTGTTTGTGTTGTTTGTAGCAAAATGTTCTATTTGTTTTGGAACACATGTTCCTGATGGTTTGGAGAATTTGGTTAGTGGTTTTCTCCTTTTTCTACGCCAGGGAGTGACTGGAGTCATTTTGGTGCTAAATTAAATTTGCGCCAATTTGCAAATCATGAATTGGCTCTAGGTTATCAAAATATTGAATTGGCCCCCCAGCTTAAAGTGACTTGTCCTATGTTCATTTTGCGCAGATGGAAAGTCGTATATTTAACAATAGATTTGTACAAACTGACAAAAAAAAATCCAAACATAGACAAAAAAGACAATGATGAATTCCCACACAGAAACTGTAATTTTTTTGAATTAATGAATTTCTTGCGAAAAATGCAAACAAAGGGGCACCCAGGAACACTATCAAAAAATGTTAGTTGTGCCTAGGCAACAGGACATTTTTTAACGATTATCCGACTATTGTCACTAATGCTTCTGAAATGTCATACTCATGTGTAAGGGGGCTGCCTTACAAGGTAGCCAATAGTGGTAAGGTTCGCGTTCCTTGGGTAAAGAGTTTTTAAGGGACGAGATATGTTCCCAGAATGGCTGCGGATATCTATCCATCTTAAAATGGAAAAAAAGTTCAAGTCCCCACAGTAACAAGTGACTCTGAGAAGGAGGGTGCAATGCCTCCAAGGATTTCGGCTTGCATTCCTGGTTGTAGGTAATCAGAATGGAAAAGGTGCAGGCTCAAGAGCACTTCAAGGTTTCAATCACAACGTGAGTGATTTTTATTGAAAACGGTGGCTAGGCCGTTTCGGTTTATTGGACACGTTTCAAGCAATTTGACAATGTGAACCCACACAGGGTATATAACATGGAAACATTGGGTGTTGCAATGCAGATAAGGGGCGGTTTTGTTTGTCCCTTAAAATGCAAGTTCAGTTGAAGATTCAAAACATACCATTTGTATTCATCATAAAATTATATACAATAAAGGGCATAGTAGTACCAAGTATATAAACATCTCCCGATGTGATACATACAATAATAAAAGCTGCATCCAACACGGGCTAAGTGTTGTGCTACTGAGTGTACATAAAAGGGGTTTTAAATTACCCAGTAGACTTGTGGAGAGTCAACCGGGGTGGAAGTGTGATTCACCTATGATTGGATATCCGGCAAGGATCAATCCGCACGTGCCGCCAAAAAGTGGCTCATAGGTATTATGTTGGCAAGAAGTGCCAAACAAAAAATGTTTGCACTGTTCACAAAAGCTTTACATTTTGTAACAAAATATTTGATTAAAGAATGTGAAATAAAAAATATATAAAGAAAGAAATATGAATGAAACAACAGAATGTCCAGACAATGGTTGAGGAGTACTTTATTGAGAGTGAGGCACCACGGGTTGGTCTCTGGAAGTCTATTCCAAAACTGCTAGTGGTATCTCGCTCCCCAGCAAATGGAGTAAAGGTGTGGTCAATATTAATGTGCAAAATACATTAGAGGTGTGTCCTTAAAGTGCAAGTGCATCTAATACAAAGGAATATATCTTCCACATAGTACAAAAAACATGATATTGATACAGTGCATACATAGTCTAAAAAAGCATACTATATACATATTTGGTGCAGAATTACTTGGTGTCACGTGTCTCAAAAGGATCAAAGATCATGCAGGAATTCAGTTGGGAAGAGGGTAAAAATCACCAGTGAGGCTGCAGGACTCTCTCTCCAACATGGGATCTCACTATACCTGTCTGCAATATCACCGCGCATTGCGCCAGATTTGGAGCCACGCGGGCTGTTAATCTCTTGAATGCGTGCGGCCATGTTTAGTTGGGGCCGCAGGATTAGGAAAAATATGTAGGATACACGATGTACAACCCTAAAGGTAAGTATGAAGTTTGAAAAATGGATGGTATCTCCACTGTTGACTAACCATGATGTGGGGGCCCAGTTAGAGTGCAATCAAAAAAAAGGCTCCGGCACAGAAATAAGAAGGGCACCACGGAGCTATCTCCATGGTAGCAGGAGCGAGGCCTAGCGGAGGGATCCATCCGTTTCAGGTGGTGACATATGGATACTACAGCTTAGCTTTTCACCTGCATAGCGGTTAATGCACGTAAAAAAATGTACTTTGGGGATAAACTCAGGGGATTCATAAAAGCCGCGATATTAATCGCACCCAATAGTGACAGTGTTCCTCCACTGGAGATGGACCATATATCATGGTCACAACCCCCGAGGGGAAACACCTCACGCCACCCTTTGGCAGTTGTCAAAAGGCAATGTTACAAGGGGCCCAACAGCGTAGTAGTCTAAATAGTGTCTAGTACACAGATTGTTGTCACGACATGTGCCCAGATATTAGAGAAAAATTGCTTTTATTATTTAAATATCAATACATAAAATATGAAAAAGCCCTTTGGTGGGATAGTGGGGGTTTCTTCCACGTGGTGAGATAACATCCAGCTCGCTGGGTGTTTTCTGTTTGGTCTTAAATACTGGGAATAGATGTCTAAAAGACAGAGATAAATATTAGTAATAGCATACATGTCTCCTATCAAGTACAGTGACGGGCCAGAAATGTCAAGGATATATTGGTGAAAGTGGATGTGGGTCCTCTAAAGACTCGAACTCAGATAGGATTATGGGGTAAGACACGCAAAGGGAGTTTTCCCTGTAGATCCAGCATCAACTGTTCCCACATGGTCAAGGGAGAGACCTTTGTATACAAAAACAAAGAATACAAAATCAAACATCACCTGGATTGTAATACAAATCACGTCATCTACATGTTTACATGCCCATGTGGCTTAGCTTATATTGGGGAGACTACTTGGGATTTTAAAACCTGTTTCACACAACATAGATATACGATTAGAAAGAACAAACTGGATCTTCCAGTATCTAGACACTTCACAGAAATGGGTTGAAATTTACATTGATAGACCATGTACCCCCCCCCCCCTTCCTTAGACGTGGAGGCAATAGAGAGAAGATGTTGAGAAAAATGGAGTTACAATGGATATTTAAACTAAACACCCTGAAACCCAATGGGTTAAATGTTGAGTTCAACCTTGGTAATGTTTTGTAAGGAAAAATCCATAATACCTGTATACGATGTCTGATACAACTGCACCAATCTTCACTGTACTTGATAGGAGACATGTATACAATTACTGATATTTATCTCTGTCTTTTAGACATCTATTCCCGGTATTTAAGACCAAACAGAAAACACCGAGCCGGATGTTATCTCCCCACGTGGAAGAAACCCCCACTATCCCACCAACTGGCTTTTTCCTTTTTTATGTATTGATATTTAAATAATAAAAGCAATTTTTTTCTAATTTCATTCATATTTCTTTATTTATATATTTTTTATTCAATTCTTTACATTTTTGTTAACAAAAATATTTGTAAACATTTTGTGAACATTGCAAACATTTTTTTGTTTGGCACTTGCCAAACATTAATACATATGAGCCACTTTTTGGCGTGTCCAGTCACTTCTGCGCATGAGCTCCTTTTTTGGCGCACGTGCGGTGTGCACCGATCTGGTAAACCTGATGAATCCTCAGCCCCTAATGACTGTATGTAGGAAGTTATGTGCTCTGTAATGTCTGCGGTGCATAAGGAGTCCCTAAGAAGGTTGTCATTCAGTCTCCAGGTCCACGGATTACGAGGTCTCCGAGAAAGAGTGAGAGTCAGATAAATGGGAGCATGGTCAGAGTGAATTATATTTCCAATTGAGGCCGTAGGTTCCCATGACAGCGCGTCGTGGCTTAACAGGAAAAAGTCGATCCTGCTGTATGAGCCATGTGCTGGGGAAAAATAAGAGTAGTCGCGGTCCTGGGGATGAAGGACTCTCCATACATCTAACAATTGCATGGCCTGCAGGTCCTTTCTCAGCGCGCGGATATGGTGAAGAGGAGTGCTACTACGCCCCATTGAGGTGTCTGCAGAGGGGTCTAGGGTAAAGTTAAAATCCCCTCCTACTATTAAATGACCTTCGGCAAAGTCTGATAACCGCTCTAGTATCGCTCTGCAGCAAGGGACCGGGTTGTTATTAGGGAGGTACCAGGTAGCCAAAGTGAGCATTTGTCCCCATATTTTAACCTTCACAAAAACATACCGACCTTCGTTGTCTTCGCGTGAGTCTATCAATTCATGCGGTAGCGATTTATGAAAGGCAATAGATACCCCTTTTGACTTTGCTTCTGGATTAGCGCTGTGGAACCAGTGCGTGTAGTATCGGTCACGTATGCTTGGCACGTTGGTAGACTTGAAATGTGTCTCCTGCAAAAAGAGAATGTTAACCCTCTGCTTGTGCATATCGTACAAAATCTGAGAACGTTTCTGTGGGACATTTATTCCCCTCGCGTTAAGGGACCCTATCTTGAGAATGTCCATATTGAGGTTCAGAAACCACCGGCCAGGGGGAAACACAAGAGGTAAGGCAACTAGGGGGTAGACAACGGGCTAGGACCAACCTAGTAAGGTTCTATGCACTCTAAAGCCCTTCTTTTTGACAAACAGAAGTCAACGAGGACAAGGGGGTAACAAACAGTAGACCACACTAAAAAAAAAAGACGACAAATAAAATATATATATATATATATATATATATATATATATATATATATTGGGGAAACAACAGTAACAATACCGTGAGCAGCCTGCTGGCCACGGATTCCCCGGTGGGTAGTAGACTAGCTGTGGATCCCTACCCACCCCACCAAACCCGTTAATTACACATCACGAAAAGGAGAATTCTTAAGGTATCCAGCGAAAAGAAAGGAAGGAGTCAGGGGAAAGAGGAGGAAGGAAAAAATACAGAAAAAGAAGGAAAAAGAAGGAAAAAGATGAGAAAGAAGAAGAGAGAGAATATGCCCCAGCATATGTACAGAGCTCTGTGTCCACCAATGCAAGATCAGTGTAAGAATAGTGTAAGCCTCCGCAATTAAACAGCATCTATATCACAGGCATAATATAGTAGGCTCATTAAACTTAGGTAGAGGCGTTAATCTTAGCACAAAAAAGAACCAGCAAAATTAGCACGCATTATATGGCTTAGCCTATTCTAGAGGGGGAGGCCGAGGATCCGGGCCCCGATTGGCAGGAGCTCTCCCACGCCCCACACCCCCTCGGGCGCGACGTCTGGGTGCCGTCTCAGGGAGGGGAGGAGCTCCCCTCTGTGCTACTGTAGGAAGGCCCGGCCACTCCATTATGACCGGAACAGGAATTTCCAGCGCCTCGGCCACAGCTGGGATCTCACTAGGATGGCGAATAACAAATCTTCGATCTGCTCTCCTTATCTGCAGGCGAAATGGGAATCCCCATGAATAAACAATATTCCTTCGTTGTAACTCGTTCAGCAAAGGTTTAAGAGCTTTTCTCTTAAGAAGGGTCAGACGGGATAGGTCAGGAAGAAGATGTAATTGAGTCCCTTCATACACGATGTTGCCTGCCAATCGAGCTTTAGACATAATGGCGTCTTTTAGCTGATAACGGTGGACCCTGCAGATCACATCCCTAGGTTGTTCCTGAGGTTGGGGCCGTGCCTGTAGCGAACAATGAGCCCTGTCCAATTCCAAAGGCGAATCAGCCGGAACTTCTAGTATGGAGTTAAAGATTTGGCACAGAGTCTCGTGAAGCTGAGAGTTTTCCACTGTCTCCGGGAGGCCGCGAACTCTGATGTTGTTACGGCGCCCCCTGTTCTCTGCATCATCCATCTGATCCGACAGATATTGCAATTGGTAAGCATGGGCAGATAAGGTGGCATCATGGGAATCCAGGCGTTCGTTGACAACCTGATGGGCCATTTCTGCCCCTGATATCCAGCTGCCGGACCTCTTCTCGCACGCCATTAAGTTCAATAGTATACGATTGCTCCAATCTAGCCATATAGCTCTCCATATCGTCTCTAGTAGGTATAGTGCGGAGATAAGAGCTCAGAGCGCGCAGCTCAGCAAGAGCGCCCCGTTCTTGTGAAAGCAACATACGCTGAGAAGCAGGAGTGCCCCCCGGAGAGAAAGCTGCATGGGATAACTGTCGCCCATTGTGAACATTAAGGCTAGAATCCATTTCTGGGGGCTGGGAGGGACTCGGGGTCATAGGATACGGAGCTGGAGAATTATGCATTGGTGTGACTGGCCAGTTATCTCCTTTCTCAGGCCACAACAAGGGGGATTGGGGAGCTGATGTCATCTCCTGCCCCTGAGCACCGCTCGGAGATTCCTACATGTACTCCCTAGGCCAGGTCCCCGGTTCCCCGTACCCCTGCTGCTGGGTCTCCACTTCATCAGCCCAGGAAGGGCCCGGTTTCGGGGAGCTAAGAGAGGGATCTCTGCACTGTGGGTCTAGGGAGGCAGGAAGCTTCTGATCCCCTCTATGCCCGGCTGCAGGATCTGCAGAGGCAGAGGGAAGAGGTAATAGTACCTGTTGGGAGGCCGGCACAACCTCATCACATATGGGACCGGCTTCAGGCTGGATAATGGGAGCTTCCAATCCCCGCTGTGCTCCTCCGTGAGCAGCGTGTACCTCCGCAACCACTTGCTGCAGAGCAGGACGTGCAGGCACACGCTCCGGCGCCTCGTGTCCGCCCCCGCTGGAAATCTCCTGTGCGGCCGCCATCTTCCCCACGTGGCTTACCGAGGTAGGTGCCACATGCTCGCCCGGTCCGGTGTGTGTCTCCGGGCCTCCCCTCCTGCCCGCAGGGAAGTTTACAGATTGTTCTGGCTCCGATGCCAGCGCCGGAGCCCGTCCGGCAGTAGGGGGTCCCGCGCAGCTCTCCTCGGCCTGTGGCAGGCCAGCCGCCATCTTGGAAGCCCGGGTCCCGGCTGCAGTAGTGGCCATCTCTGCAAGATATCTCCCAATTCCACGGGCGGACGCTTTGCCTGCTGGCACCGCGAGTGGTTTGGGGGGTGCTCTCCGTTTCGCACCCATCAGGATTAGAGGGGGTTCGCTGGATAGCTGGGTAGAACGGGAGAAAGTGGGGTGAGTGCAGGAGCGCTTTCAGTGTGCGTCCATCACTCTCCACCATGTTTGGGCTTTTATGTCAGAAAACATGGCTTCCTAATCGGAGACCTGATATTTCACAGTAGTACAAACTGGG